>JAJEJO010000393.1:7683-28313 GCA_020662805.1 Glaucomys volans
AAGAAAGAAAGAAAGAAAAAAGAAAGAAAGAAAGAAAGAAAGAAAGAGAGAGAGAGAGAGAGAGAGAAAGAAAGAAAGAAAGAAAGAAAGAAAGAAAGAAAGAAAGAAAGAAAAAAGACTTATTCAACAATGAAAATTTGTACCCCATATGTGTCCAATGAATCAAAATGAAGTCCGTAAAAATAAAAATAATAAAAAAGAGTTATTCAACCATGTACTCCATTTTTACTCATTCTTTTTGGGAAAAATGACTTGTAATGATAATTATTTAAAATATATCATAATTTTAAATAGGAACAACCATGACTTTGATTCACATTTGTAAGCAATGTTTACAGCATTTATCTAAATGACTGTTCATTTCTCATGGTAAACCAATTAATATCACCCATGTGTTTAGGTGTTTAGGGTAAAGGTACTCCCCTAATTTTTTTAATTGAAAAATGCTTCTCATATTGTTTCTATTCTTTCTCATTTTTTCCATAAAATGCTATCTATTTCTATTACTAAATGTATGCTTTATGAAATATTTATAAACGTTTTGTATTATAACATTAGGGTCTAATAAATATTAATCAAGTGAAGAAAATTTCTTCACAGATAAATTTTTGATTGCAAATTCAAAATTAACATTATTCACAAAAAATTGTGATATTGGCTGAAACCATTAAAATTAAATTAGATTTAATTTCTTTTAGAAATATTTTCACAACGGCATATTTGGTATCATTTCACAATAATAGTAGCAAGTCTTTAAATGATCTTGCATTTATATTAAAGTGTACTATATATTGTTATTGTCATCTTATGAGTTGACATTATGCTTTTGGAAAGAATTACACCCATGATCCATATTTTCAACTACTAGCAAATATCCTTAAGTAATTAATTATTCAGTATAAGAAGTTTCTAAAACAGAGATGTTTGTTTCTGTGTAAAAAAAAAATCAAACATACCTAACTATAGGAAAATGTTTAAGCTATATAACTTACTAATCAAAACTAATTTATGGCATAAATTTTATCTACAAGGTGTTTTATGAAATTATGTTAAATAAAAGAGTAGAGCACACAATTGCTGCATAAATCCTGTATATATGTCCATGGAATATGTGTGTATATGTGTATTCAAAAGAAATACAAAACTGAAATAGAATTAAGCTAGGATCCAGTTGTGCCAGGTTCTAGTTTTCTTTACTAGCATGTTTATAGTGATTTCAGTGGAGATGGCATGTGTTAAGGGAACATTTTTAAACTACTGAATGCAATTATGTTTAATGTGCATCATGTCCATATGAAAAAAAAAACTTAGAATTAGGTGAGGAATTTTTTTCAGGATGACATAAGTAAGAAAATATGATAATCTGATAACCATTTTCAAACCTTTAAAAAACATGGGGAAAAGGGACTAGGAAAATGCCAGAGTGGAATTATAATCAAACCTGCTGAGAGTTAAACATTAAAACATTAATGTTTCATAAATTATTTGAATAAAATGTATCTTTGTAACATGGAAGGGACTAAAGAAATTCTTTGTAAGTGGAAGTACTCAGTGGTCCTTGGATTCCTTTTATATACATTTATTTTTTTCAGAGAGGTTTCCTGCATTATATTCTTTGGATTTGGACTCAAGGTATCTAAACTCCTAATTCTGTGATTCTAGTATTACCTTTACTTAGCTTCAGATACAATACCTCCAGAACTGTGTAAAGACTTGAAGATTATATGAGCAGATTTAATCATGTGCAGGTAGTCAGACATCACAAAAAATTATCAAAGTATTCTAAAACTAAAAGGAATATTGTATATTATTCCAACCAATCCCATAATTCTGGAAGAAAAGAAACTGAGATGTTAAATGATGTTACAGACACTCTCATTAAGCGAACAGATGTTATCATTTTCTATCCAGCACCTGCTTAAGGCAAGTCTAAAACATCTGGCAAAGAAGAAAAACTATTTACTCGAGGTCTCCCCTAGCAACTCTGTGAGTTCTTAATTTCTGTCCATGCATGCCAAAAGGTAACCAGAGTTTATATCATTTATTAAAAAAGTAAATTAATGAAAAAGTAACTGCAATTTGGCAAAGTCAGTGAATATATATTTAAACATCAGAAACCAAAGGACCCAGATCTATTATCTCAGCATCCCACAGATATGCTTTCATGGAGATGATGAACTCAATTCAGCAAACTTGATGGTTTTCCTCTCTGTGAAAGGATACATGCTGGACATGGTAAACACATTGTAAACACAACAATTATAATCCCTGTCTGCATCTGGTAGGTATGGAATTTAGACAAATGATCAGAAAAACAAGCAGTAATTCTAAGTGCACTGAGCACTACTAGGTCAAATTATATGTCATTCAAGTGTGTTTATCAAGGACAGATTGAAAACTTTAGGTGGGAAAAACTCCTGGACAAACTTTTAAGAAGAAGTGAAGGAATAGTATATTTAATACACCTAAGTTTGCAAAGTCTTAAAGGTTTTAGAGGTACATCCATGTCAGAGTTATACTTGTAAGTATATTCTATACTGTATATTTGCCAAACTGTAGTTACTTTTTTCTTAATTCTCTATTTTATAAACTTTGTGAGCTCTGGTTACTTTTGCAATACTCCCTCACAAAATGCCCATCTCATTAGAATAGTGTCTAACATTTACTGGGACTCTTAAATACAGCATAGTAATATGGTTTTATGTTGACAAAGATGTGCAAAAGACTTCACTTTTTAAGAATTCTATTGTTTTAATTTTTAAATTTTTTATTTGTTCTAATTTGTATGACAGTAGAATGCATTTATATATTTTGATAGATCATAGATAAATGGAGAGTAACCTCTAATTTTTCTGATTATACATATTATAGGATCATATCAGTCATGCAGCCATATATGTACATGAGGTAATAATGTCTGTTTCACTCTACTATCATTTCTACTCCCATACTCTTTCCCCTCCCTTCACTCCCCTCTACCTAATATAAAGTAGCTCTATTCTTCCCTATCCTTCCCCTCCCTGGCCTTATTGTAAATTAGCATCTGCATATCAGAGAAAATATTTGGTCTTTGGCTTTTTGGGTTTGGCTTATTTCGCTAAGCATGATATTCTCTACCTTCATCCATTTTCCAGCAAATGCCATAATTTCATTCCTCTTTAAAGCTTAGTAAAAGCTGGATTCAATAAAGGGAAACAAAGGGAAATATTACTCAGCTTTAAAGAATTCTTTTTATATGAACTTATTTTCTATTTCAAGAACTTATTTTCTATTTCTATTGTCCACTGGTGGACAATTTCACATAAACCATCCCTATGATCCTTAGTCTTCAAGTTAGACTCAGTTCACTGAGACTGCCGCACAGGTAGGCTGTCAAAAAGGATACATTTTTCTACTTCCATGAATCACATCACAGGTTTATTCTACTCAGGGCTCATGGGTATCTCTATTTCCATTCCACATAATGAGTTATCTGTCTGTTTTTATCCCTGTACTAAGTCACTACACTAGTTTTAGATAGGTAAGTTTTTAAGGAAGAAAGCCTCATTAAAAGGTATATTCCTTTTGTTCCAAGAATAAGGGTTACATTACATGTATCTCAATTATGCCATGAGTTGGCCATCCTACGTGTTTTAAAACTCCTGTATCACCTGTGTAGATGATGACACTCATTTTTAAAAATGACTTGGTTTTTGACACTCTCAATGTCAAAATGACTTTCTGACTCATTGACAGAGAGGAACTCATTTCACACTTGCCCATTTAAGACACAGTTGCTCATTTAGAAAGCCTGCAATATCTGTGCACATTAAAAAACCACAATATCTGTGCACATTTGTTTAAAGATATATCGAAGTGCTCCTTCAATACTTTAAACTTCTATTCAAAACAACTCCTGAGATATGCACCTGTGTAGAATAAATTAATATTCATTATATACTTTTATGCTTTACTGAATATCTTTCAAATGTAACTGTAATGCCAAATATGACTTCACACATATTACTGAGGCAGAGAGAAAGCTGCTGATGGTTTGCGTCGAATTCTATGTTCTCTATTATTGCTCTTTTTTCACCATTTAGAAGATATTAACACTAAAAGGAGAGATTCCGTTAATAATTTAGATATAATCACTTACGAAGAACACTGGAATGGTTAAATTCTTGGACTTGCTAGAACATTGTCTTGGATAATGACGTGATAGGACAGTCATATTAAATTTTTGTATGGACAGATATGAATCTTATATTTTTCAGTAGTTCTCTAGTACCCGTACTTCTGCAAGGAAAATGCTTCAGGATATATATATATATAATATATATGTGTGTGTGTGTACATATATATACACACACATATGTATGTGTATATTTTTAAAATGATTTTATGTTATTTCTACACCTTCATTAGTACAAGTATCAAATAATTTCACATCTTTCTAGGATGTCGCATGACTGAAGTTCTTCCAGAGTGACATCTTCACATCATTAAGCATTAAATACTTAGCAGTGGGTTCCTTGAATTTTGTTTTAGCTATCCTTGGAAGATCAGAAGACAGAGTTCAGTATATCAACCAACAGAATACACAGGAGGCTTAGAAGAAACACCTATGCACATACATATAAGTATAGGAACATTCATAGATTTGGTTCATTTATTTTTAGAGAGAGCTAAATGAAATATTACATTTAGAAGTTTAAGTTTAAATCACATTTCATAGCATTATTTGCATATAACATCTTTATGTAATAGGGATTGGGCAAAGTACTACGTGATCATACTTGAACTTTCTTTTGTAACTTTTATTATCTTTACCAGATTCCAATCGTTAGGCATACAGAAAGAGATAAGGGGGGACCTTAAATATGGGAAGTAAACGTTTCAAGGATGTAGGGAGAAAGGTACTCTTATACAATGTTAGAAAGACTGCAAATTGTTGCAACCACTAGAGAAAGCAGTATGGAGATTCCTCAGAAAACTTGGAGTGAACCACCATTTGACCCAGTTATTCCACTCCTCCGTCTATACCCAAAGGACCTAAAAACAGCATACTGCAGTGACGCAGCCACATCCATGTTTATAGTAGCTCAATTCACAGTAGCCAAGTTATGGAAACAACTCAGGTGTCCTTCAGTGGATGAATGGATAAAGAAAATGTGGTATATTTACACAATGGAATATTACTCAGCCATAAAGAAAAATGAAATTATGGCATTTGTTGGTAAATGATGGAGCTGGAGAATGTCATACTAAGTGAAATAAGCCAATCTCAAAACACCAAAAGCTAAATGTTCTCTATGATATGTGGCTGGCAACCCAAAACAAGGAAGGTTGCGGAGGGGAATAATAAAAATAAAAATCCATTGGATTAGATAAAGGGAAATGAAGGGAAAGGAAGTGGGAGGAGAATAGGAAAGACAGTAAAAGTTGTCATAACTTTCCTACCCTTGTATTTGTATCCATGTCCAGGATAACTCCACATCATGTACAACCACAAGAGTGGGGACCTAAATAGAATAAGTTATACTGTATGTAGGTACAATCTGCCAAAATACATTCCACTGTCATGTGTAACTAAAAATTTAAAAGTGTATATAACGTCAAAATCAAAGACTGCAAATGCTTTATGAGAAGACAGGAATAAATTATCAAAAAAATCAATAAAGACCTTAAGTGACAGCCTACTTAACAAGCAACATACCAAGGGAAAACAAGAGGAAAAGGAAAACATAAAGCAAAATCATCAGCACAAGGGACATAATTTATAATATGAGTGTAAACAAAAAAGTGAAACACAGTTTTGACCAGATGGCTTGAATATAAAGTCACCTAAGGATTGGCCAATTTTAGAGAGATTTCTATGAGGCTCCTGCTTTATTGTCACAATTCAGTTTCTATAACAATATGTGATATTTATGTTTGAATTCATTAGATACATTTTTTTTTAATTTTTGAATTTGGTTTCTGATAAGGGATCTTGTGAATTAAATCAGTGCCAATTGATTCTTCTTAATCCTGTTCACTCTGATCTATTGATAAGATGAGGCCCAGGTCCTAGAAAGACAAGCCCCCATGACCTCTCCTGATTGACCCTGGAATTCTATTGACATCCTTTTACAATAGTTGTTATTGAAGAACTCTTCCACGGTGCCTTATTTTCTTCTATAAGACTACATTTATTATTGAAATTTTCCGTTGCCCTTGTTTTTGCTCCTTTCCTTCCTTTGTTTGAGAAGTGGCTGAATAATAATAAGGAAAAAGAAATTAAAAGCTAATTAGAAAAGGAAGAGACCAAGTACAAATCATTGTGCATATTTTTAAAACCTAAGAAGTGCTATCTTTCACTTTATTTGTAAAAGATAATGATCCTGGTAAAATATGTATTTTTATAAACAATATATATAGATAAAATTAGGCAGAAGTGACTTGGTAAATTTAATAATGGCCATATTCTGTCCTATGGCACAATTGTTAAAGTATTCCCAAAGCATTTCATATTTTATATTTATAATATCCTTAGGGAATATGGAAGAAAAGGATTGTACTCATTGCATAAATAAGGAAAGTTCCAAGGAGTTGCACTCTTTTTCCAGGAGCATCAAGGAAGTCTGCTTCAGGGACAGGAATAGAATTTAAAGGTATCTGAAAACAAGAATGATCATGTCTTCTTGCTGTGCTATGATTTCTTTTAAGAATCTAGAATTTATGTTTCAAACAGTAGATCATGTGCTGACAACGAGGAAACAACAGTTTGTCCTTCATAACAAAAGAAGTGCCTGAGTTAATTTCACCTGTCATAGTTGAACACTGCCTGGACAAATCAATTGCCAATGGCCAGAGAAATTAACCAAGGGATGGACCATATGTGTGGTGGAAATGACTCCAGGTCAAACATCTGCTTTTTTACACAGCCTCACAAATGCCATCTGTGGAACTGCCTTTTGATCTGAAAGGATAAGAATACAATATACATATGCAAAGTAAAGTTATGTGCTTATGTGAAATTATCTAAGTCCTATTGTAGCTCTATTTTAAACCATATCATAGGTCTACTAATCCCTGCTAATTTTAAAATTTGTGGGGACAGTGGCATTAGTTGACAGTCATGTAATATCTTTAATAAAAGGATTTGTTTACATCAAATTTACACTCATTCTGATGACTAAAATACTATTGTATTTATAAGAATTAGGAAAAAAGGATAAACCACTATAATATCATAATATTAAATCTGTAAAGAACTTTGTGTTTGTAGAATCCCAGACACAGCTTAAACTTAAAATTTTCTTCATTCTCTAAATTTCTGTTTCTGACTTGTCTACTTGTCTGATTCTCTTATCAACTATTTTTAGTAAGTGCTCTCAAAGAAAACTGTGTAGTTAAGAGTATCTTTTCAATATATCAAATTTTGTTACTGTTCCATGCAGTAAACAGGAGTAGAATGTGTTTCATGAAAACTAAACTGTCTAAACTCCTTAGCATATTCAGATTAATTCTCACTGATGAGATAGAAAAGATTGGAAATGTCACTAGTCAGAGACAGAAACAATGAATTAAGAGCTAACATAGAAAATAGAATAAAGCACACCCACAAAATGAAACTTTTTCTTAATATTCTTCCTAGATATTTTCCATTAGGTACTTCAAAGGAAGTTGTCTCTCTTGCTCTTTCTCCAATCCCTTTTGGCTCCTTCAATAATCCATTTTGATAATCCTTGGGTTTTGTTAGCACCACTGTTTTTGCATATCTTCTTTACAATTAACATGAGCACATTTTTTTTTTTTTTTTTTTTTGCGGTGCTGGGGATTGAACCCATGGCCTTGTGCTTGCAAGGCAAGTACTGTACCAACTGAGCTATATCCCCAGCCCCACATATTTAATCTAGTATTGGGAAAGAACATAGAATTCAACTTGTACCTCTTCTGAAGTCTTTATTTTCATTGTTATATTGACCTGAGTCATAATAAGATTAAAAGGAGAAAAATAGTAATATGTTTCGTTTTCTTTCCTTCTTTCTCTTTTGTTTTTGTTTCTCTTTTTGTACTAGAGATTGAATGCAGGGGCACATTACTACCGAGCTACATCTCCAGTCCTTTTTATTTTATGTTTTGACACAGGGTCTAGCTAAGTTGCTTAGGGCATTGCTAAATTGCTGAGGCTCATCTTGAAGTTGGGATTCCTTTTGCCTCAACCTCCTGAGTCCCTAGGATTACAGGTGTGCACCACTGTGCCTGGCTTTGTGTTTATTTTTCTTCATGTTTTTGAGATAGAAAAACTTTATTTTTCAAGTTGAATTTTCAGTAATTGCACACAGATGTTGAGGTTCCATTTCAATAAGCAAATGAACCCTGATATTATGGAGAATTTATTTTCTTTTGGGCCAAAATGTGAATCAAAGGTAGATAAGATAAAGAAAACAAAAAATTTAAAGAAACAAATCTATTCTGGAGCTATGGAGCTATTATTCCTTTTCTTTCCTCCTCCTCCTCCTCCTCCTTCTTCATTTTTATGTTTTGTTTTGTTTTGTTGGTACCAGGGATTGAACCCAAGGGCACTTAACCACTGAGGACATTCCCAGTCTATTTTATTTTTTGATTTTGAGACAGGGTCTCACTAAGTTGTTTATAGCCCCACTAAATTGCTGAATCTGGCTTTGAAACTGTGATCCTCCTGCTTCAGCCTCCTGAGCCACTGGGATGACAGACATGCCCACCAGGGCCAGCTCATTTCTTCTCCATGTTTGTCAAAATGAATAAGTAGTTAACATATGCACACATTTTGCAGTAATTGTATTCATCCATGTTTAAGAGCATACTGTATAAATATGATTTAGGAAAATTATAATTATAATGTGATATGCATAGAATAGCATATCTTTCTTGCCTCAAATAACATTACTATTTATAAAACTTGGAAGTTCAAAAAATATCTCCTCCATGTATGTATAATATGTCAAAATATTCTTTGCTGTCATGTATATCTAAAAAGAACAAATTTTTAACAAAAGGAGGGCTGGGATTGTAGCTCAGTGGTGAAATGCTTTCCTTGTATGTATAAGACACTGGGTTTGATCCACAGCACCACATAAAAATGAATAAATAAAATAAAAATATTGTGTCCAGTTACAAATAAAAATATTTTAAAAAGAGAAATATCTCTAAGAAAACATATTTAAATGTTTGATATGTATTTATTAAGCAAAAGTTAATCAGCATATAGTCATGCAAAACTTTCATAAGTGACTTAAGAAGTAAAATTATTCATCATGTTATAGGAGCAATCAATAATTAAAAACAGATTCAAGAAAAGTTAATGCTACCCATTTACATATGTGACACAGTCTGAGGATGGTAATTGACATAAGTGGGTTTTTGTTAAAGATAGTATCATTCCATTTGTATCTTTGTGACATATGCTTGCTTTTGTGGGGGAATATGAAACCTAGATTTCAGCTGTCAATACCTGGAGGGATGACTCAATGGGTTAATGAAGCAAAATAGAGACAAGATAACCAGTTTCAGTAACAGACTAGTACAAAATTTTTGAAAAAGCCAGAGCATAGTTAATATAAAAGTCAAAGTTACATTAAAGTATAAGGTTTAAATAAAGCCCAAACTAAAAAATATTAAGCACAGAATTCAGTGTACCTTTTAGACCTTTATATTTCCATTTCAGACGAGCATACAAATGCACTATTTTAGTCAGCTTTTGTGTTGCTGTGACCAAAAGACCTGACAACAACAACTTAGAGAAGGAAAAGTTTATTTTGGCTTGTATATTCAGAGGTTCGGTCTATGGTTGGTCAACTCCTTAGATGAGGCAGAACATTATGGTGGAAGAGTGTGGCAGGGAAAAACAGCTCAGGACATGACAAACAGGAAACAAAGAAAGAGAGGGAGGAGAGAGAGAGTGCTCTGCTTACCAGGACAAAATATAAACCCAAAGACATACCCCCAGTGACCTACTTCCTCCAATCATACCCTACTTGTCTATGGTTACTACCCACTTAATCCATATCAGTGGATTAATCCACTGATTATGTTATAGTCCTTATAATCTTCTCACACATGAGCTTTTGGGGACATTGCATATTTAAACCACAACACACATACACATACAAAAAATACAAGGTTAAAATATGCCTAACATGGTGTGGTCATGCACATCTGTAATCCCAGCTACTTGGGGGGTTGAGGCAGGAGGCTTGCAAGTTGAAGGCCAAGTTGGGCAATTTAGTGATATTCTGTCTCTAAATAAACATTAAAAAGGGCCAGGAATGTGTTTCAGTGGGAGAGCACTGAAATTTAATAATATTGTATATTATTTTTAAGAAGAAGCAAAGTGAAGTGAGTGTGAGGAAATCAGAAGAGCATGACCTCTTAGTTCTTGGTTTCTTTATTAACTGCCCAACTGTGACCTCATCTTAAGGCAGTATTACTCCTATCTAAAGAAAACAAAAGAAACAGAAATGTGAAAATTCAAGACATACAAAAAGCATTAATAACGTTGATTGCACCTCCCAATTTCTTTCAAAGTATGTACATTGTCACTAATGCCATGGGAATCCTTGTACAAATGTCCTGACATCAGGGACAGCTTGGGTCTTAGGGCTGTGAAGTGAACAAAACAAAGGCCTGTTCTCTTTGACTAATATTCTGCTAAGGGAGATTAAAAGGAAACTAATAAATATAAAAATAAGTCAAGTAGTAAGTGTTTTGAGGAAAAATAAATCAATTTTAGGGGATATAATTGAACTCAAGTGTCTTTTGGAAAGGAAATGTTTCTCTGATAAGACAATATTTGAGGACATACCTGAATGAAATAAGGGAGAGAATATGTAAATATCTAAAGGATGTATATCCTAAATTGAAGGAAGATCAGGTACTACAATTCAGATGTGTGTATTTACTTGGGTTATATGAAAAACAGCAAAACAATGAAAGGGAGGAAAATAGCTAAAATACTTAGAAGTCAGCCTCAAGATAACTTGTGATCTCTCTACCTTGTTTTATATTAATTTTTTAAAAAAATAAATTCCAACATAAGTGCAAAATAAAAACTGGTTAAAAAATTGCCATATTACCTGTCTTCAAATTGTCCTCTTATCAGACTTTATCGCTGTTTATTTGTCCTGGCCTCCTTGCTTACATGTGTATGTGCACACATGCACACACGTTTTCCCCTGAGCCATTTGAGAGTAAATTACAAACACGGTAGTTCTTTACCACTATTTCAAGGTTTATTTCCTTAGGGATGTTTTCTGACATAATCAGAGTACAGTTTTCAACTTCAATAAATTGAACATTGCTGAAATTCTATAATCTACCATTTATAGTCCAGTTTTGTCACTTGACAAAATAATGTCCTTCCTTGAATTTTTTCATCTTTAGTGCAGGACCCAAGGAAGAGTCATGTATTGCTTTTAGTTGCCATGACACTTTAACTTCCTTCAATCTGTAATATTTCCTCAGTCTTTCATTATCTTTTATGACTTTGACATTTTTAAAGACTATAGTCCTCTCATTCCATGTTTTTTTTTTTTTAAGGGAACAGTTGTCTTAGTGTTTTTGCTAACGTTTCTCATGATTAAATAGAAGCTCTGAAATCACAGCTTGAATACAACACAGATGATTCTGCTTGGTGCTTGTCAGGGATCTGCATCAGGAGGCCCGTAGTATACATGGAGCCCTTACTACTGTTGCCAATTTTAACTCCGTGGGAAAGTCTGATTTCTCCACTGTATATTTACTGTTATTCATTACCCCACTTGTAATTAATAAACAGTTTTCTGAGAGAAACTTTCATACCATAAAAATATCTTACTGTTCATAAAAAATTCTCTAATCCACTGATGATTTTTGATTAACTCCATCGTTGCTAGGATACTATCACAACATCTACCAACCAATACTTGACTGTCTACCATAAGCAAGAGACTTCCTTTCATTCTTATTTATTAAGGTTTTTATCATTTTTATAGGTATTAGACCCATTCATTACTTTTTCCAATTTATTATGGTTATTACTTCATTAATTATTTTCATGCTCAATAGATTATGTAATATTTTGGTGCTCAAGTTGCCATGAATTTCATAAGTTAGGATACCACTAGAGCTCTTGTATCCTTGGGATATGCCTTAACTAGATTTTGGGAACGTCAGTCAAAACATTCCAGAATCCAGAAACTATTCTGCATTAGCTGTAGAACCAACTATTTCTTCCCCAGGAGTTCTGGCTTCTTTTAATGGAGAATGTTAAAGAATACATTTTGGCCAACGTTGTGCTCATTTCGGTTAGGGTGACTCTGCTTCCTGATTCTTGCAACAGAGCTGATTTTTGGCATTCCCACCTGCCATTTGTGGTAGTGCCCATTTCCCTGCAACCTTAATAGCAAAGTATTTGATTAATCTTTCTAATTTTTCCAAATTGTTGAGTGAGAAATGGCCTATCAGTATAATCATAATTTATATGTCTACTATGGCTGAAATTGAACACTTAATGTATTTAAGGTCACTTTCTCTATTTTTTCAAAAACTTTACTGTCTTGTATAATTAAAAAAAGAACAAATAAAAATTTTGTCTGATCAACCCTCACAAATTTAACAAGGCCCTAAGCAACTTTGCAAGGTCCTGTCTCACAATAAAAAATAAATTAAAAGGGCTAACGATGTGACAAAGTACTTCAATTCCTGGTACCAAACAACAACAAAAAAAGATTGTCTGATCATGATTTGGACAATCTCTATAGAATTTGTAATCATAATTCTCTCAAATTTCAAAAATTCTTTAGAGTTAGGAATGCAAATACTTTATTTGTAATATGTTTCAAGAGTATTTTTTCAACTTGTCACTTGTATTTTATGCTTTATTATAATGATTTTCCTGTGAAAAGTTTCTTGTTATGTGCTTGAATGTATTAATAGTTTATCATAGGTGGAATTTTAAGTATATGTAGAAAGTATTTTAAGTATGCATAGGAAGAGTTTATAGAGGAATTTAACCATATTTTCATTTAGTTATTGAATAGTATTATTTTTTAGGCATCATTGATCTTTTTCTTTGTTCTTATGTATTGCTTGAGGGAATTATCTTACCTTTTCCAAATAGCTATTCGGCTTCTATTACCACCATCAAGTCAAAAGATCACAGTGTGCCAGTAATGGGAGATATCATCTTTATAACCTATTTGATATTTTTACATAATTAGATCTATTTCTGGAATGACTTTTTTTATCCCTTTTTAAAATGAAACGTCTCAATGATGTATCTTCTAACAGGTTATTATCTGTACATGGTTGATTTTTGCATTTAGTTTTGCAGAACTCTTATTTGTACTTGGTCTTATCATTGCTTTTCTAGGGACTTCCAGATATACTACAATACAATTTGTAAGTATTTGTAATAAAACAGATATAGTTTAATTATTTATTTCCTAATTGATATATTTCTTTCCCTAGTAGAAATGACTCTTTCCCCTTTAAATTTCTCCTTCAAATTAGATGCTGTTTTTATTTATTTTTTTTCTGAAAATTTTTAAAATTTGTTTTTCGATGTACATGACAGTAGCAGGTGCAACACAGTCCAATTTTGATCCCATTCTTGTGGTTGTACATGATGTGGAGTTAACACTGATCGTGTATTCATATATGAACATAGGAAAGTTATGTCCTATTCATTCTGTCTTTCCCATTCCCATTCACCCTCCCTTCCCTTCATTACCTTTGTCTAATCCAATGAACCTCTATACTTTCCCTCCCTACCCTCCCTTATTATGGGTTAACATCCACATATCAGGGAGAACATTAGGCATCTGGTTTTTTGGACTAGCTTATTTCACTTAGCATGATTTTCTCTAGTTCCATTCATTTACTGGCAAAGGTCACAATTTCATTCTTCTTTTTGGCAGTTCCCTATATGAATGGAACCTAGGTTAGTTCCATAGCTTGGCTATTGTGAATTGAGCTACTATAAACATGGATGTGGCTGTGCCAATGTAGTATGCTGATTTTAAGTCCTTTGTGTATAAGCCTTAGAGTAAGATAACTGGGTCAAATGATGATTCCATTCTAAGTTTTTCTGAGATTCCTCATAATCTTTCCATAGTGGTTGCACCAATTTGCAGTCCCATCAGAAATGTATGAATCATTTTTCTCCACATCCTCACCAACGTTTATTGTTACTTGTATTCTTGCTAATTGCACTCTGACTGGGGTGACATGGAATCTCAGTGTAGTTTTACATTGCAATTCTCTAATTGCTAGAGATGTTGAACATTTTTTCATATATTTTTGACCATTCATATTTGTTCTTCTATGAAGTGTCTGTTCAGTTCCTTTGCCCATTTATTGATTGGATTATTTTTAATTTTTTGTGGTTTTTTGAGTACTTTGTATATCCTGCTCTATATTTGGTGCAGATGGTAAAGATGTTCTCCCATTCTGTATGCTTCTTGCTCATGTTCTTGATTTTTTCCTCTGCTGTGAAGAAGATCTTTAGTTTGATGCCCTCCCATTTACTGATTCTTGATTTTACTTCTTGTACTAGGAGTCTTCTTGAGGAAGTCCATTCCTGAACCCACATGATGGAGAGTTGGACCTCCTTTTTATTCTAGTCAGTGCAGTGTCTCTGGTCTAATGCCAAAGTCCTTGATTCACTTTGAGTTGAGATTTGTGCAGGTTGAAATATAGGGGTTCAATTTCTATCTACTAATATGAATTTCTAATTTTCCCAGCACAAGTTGTTGAAGAGGCTATCTTTTCTTCAATGTATGTTTATGCTTCCAATGTTCAGTATGAGATAACTGTATTTATGTAGGTATGTCCCTGTGTCTTCTATTCTGTTCTTTTGCTCTTCAATTCTATTTTGGTGCCAATTCCATGCTGTTTTTGTTACTATAACTCTGTAGTATAATTTAAAAATCTAGTTTTGTGATGCTTCCATCTTCATTGTTCTTGCTAAGGATTGTTTTGGCTATTCTTGACCTCTTATTTTTCCAAATGAATTTCGTGACTCCTTTTTCTAGTTCCATAAAGACCGTCATTTGAGTTTTAATGCAAATGAGTTTGAATTGCATTAAATCTGAATAGTGATTTTAGTAGTATGGCTATTTGACAATGCTAATTCTGCCTATCCAAGAACCTGGGAGGTCTTTCCATTTTCTAAGATCTTCTTCAATTTCTTCCTTTAGCATTCTGTACTTTTTGTTGTAGAGGTCTTTCAACTCTTTTGTAAGATTGATTCCAGGTTTTTTTGTTTGTTTGGTTGTTTTTTTTTGAGGCCTTGTTAATGGTATAGTTTTTCTGATTTCTCTTTTAGCTGATTCATCATTGGTGTATAGGAATGCAATTGATTTGTGGGTGTTAATTTTATATGCTGCCACTTTTCTGAATTTGATATCAATGTGATATTGGTTTGTAATTATGCATTTTGGTTTACTTTTAACACATTTTTATATCACTATTGCATTTGTTTTATTAAATATCGAAAAAAATTGTCATTATTTTCTGTGACCTAAAACAGTGGATGTAGAAGGTAAGACTATTCTGTCATGGTTTTGTGGAATACCTCTGCGAAACTAATTGGGCCTTGTATTTTGTGGTTCAGTATTTAACTTTTCCATTTATTTTTCTCTATAGAAATTGGTTGATTTAAGTTATCTATTCCGACTCACATCACAGTTGGTAAACTGTATTTACCTCTGGATTATCCATTTGTTCTTGGTTTCCAAATTTTTGTAAAGTTTTTCTCCTTTATATGTTATATTTTATGACTTTGTTATTCCAAATCTTATTTATTTATTTATTTATTTATTTAATATTACTGGGGCCTTGTGCATACTAATCAAGCACTGTGCCACTGATCTATACCCCAGCCCTATTTATCTAATTTTTGATTGACACATAACAATTATATATATTTATGGACTACAACGTGATGCTTAGATTTACATATACATTACATAATTTTTGAACCACAGTAGTGAGCATAATCATCAGTTTATTATATCTTTGGGATGAGAAAATTCAAAATAATCCCTTCTGGGTTTTTTTTTAAATGATTAGTACATTATTGCAAATTATACTCATCCCACTCTACAATAAAACACTATAATTTATTTCTTTAATATAATTATAACATTGTACCCAACACCTACTTCTTCCTAATCCCCTTTCACCCTATTCTTCTGAACCTCTAATAACTACCATTTTATTCTCAACTTCCATGAGATCAACTTTTTTAGATTTCACATATGAGGGGAGGTCATGTGGTACTTTCTGTGCCTGACTTTTTTGAGCTAACATATTAGCCTTTAGGCTCATCCAGGTTGTGACAAATAGCAGGACTTTGTTCATTATTATTGATGAATAGTATCCACTTGTTTTATGTGTCATCTTTTCTTTATACATTCTTCAATTGTTGGGGAATAACTCAGCAATCTTGAATAGTAGTTGTAATAAACATGGGAATTTAGATGACACTCTGAGAACACTGGATCACATATAGTAATCACTGATCACTGTATTTCCAGCAGTGGAATTGCTGGATCACATGGTAATTCAGTTTTTAATTTTTTTAAAAGAAATTCCATAGTGTTTTCCTTAATAGCTCTACTAACTTACATCCCCATGAACAGTGCACACATCCTTGTTAACACTTGCTATCTTTTTTGTTTAGAGTAATGATGGTTGTACTGAGTATAAGGGATATTCCATTGTGGCTTTACTTGCATCTCCCTGATGGGGAATTAACATTTTTGAATAGAGCATTCTGAGTTGACACATAATTCTTCCTTCTAACCCTTGCATTTTAGCACTTCAAATATGTCATTTAATTCCCCTACTCATCTCCATCATTGCTGATGAAAATTCAGTAATATTCATAACATTCCTTTATAAATGTATGCTTATTTATTTATGGCTAGGTCTAAAATTACTCTTTTTTTTTGGTTCTTTTACAGTCTTTTTATGATGTGCCTAGGTATGGTTTTCTTGCATCCAGATTACCTGGATTTCATTGACATTTTTGGATTTTTTTTATCATCCCTTCTTTAATCTCTTCTATTGAGTGAATATGGTCAGGAAAAGGAACAGTATATGAAAAATTGTTGACAGAGATTTGTATGGAAGCAAATACTGAATTAGGACTTTTTTTTAATTGTTCAAATATTTCATTGTATTTTTTTCTTTTTTTTTGGTTCAATGTACACAAATGGAGTACAACTATCATTTTTCTGGGTGTGTACAAAGTAGAATCCGTCCATTTGCCTATTCATACATATACACAGTATAATGATGTTTGTCACATTGTATTATCTTTCCTTCCCCACTCCCCTCCCCTTACTTTCCTCTATACAATCCATCCTTCCTCCATTCTTCCTTTAACACACCCCCCCACTCTCCTCCCACCCTCATTATGTGCCATCAACTACTTATCAGAGAAATCATTTGGCTGTTCTGCCTGCACTGTCTGACATTTTTGGATTTTTAGGTCAATTATTTTGAACAAATTTGATAGTATTTCGGCTATCCCTTCTTTTTATTCCACTATATCTCTCCTCTTCTTGTTAGATTACAGTTGGGCATAAATTAGACCTCTTAATATTGCCCTATATCAATAAGGCTCTGTTCATTAAAAATGCTTTATTTCTGTTTTTGCATCAGGTTAGGTCATTATTGCTCTGTTTTCAAGTTCATCATTTTTTTGGTACAAATTACAGTATGATGTTAAGTTGTATTAATAAATTACTAATTTCAGATAGTGTAATTTTTTTAATGGTTCTGAATGGTTTATTTCTAAGAATAGGGTATATTTCTTAATTTATTTCACAGTGTTAAAATATCTGATACCGGCTAATTTATAATAAATAGAAATTTATTTTTTAAATGGACTTTTTTAAGTTGTCAATGGCTCTTTACTTTTTAAATTTTTACAGATTGTATTTTGATTCATTGTACATAAATGGGGTACAACTTTTCATTTCTATGATTGAATACAATGTATATTCACACCCTTCATGTAAGCATACAATACATAGGTTAAGACTGTCTGTCTCAACCTACTATCTTTCCTTCCCCCATCCCCTCCCACTCCATTTTCCTCTACACCATCCAAAGTTCCTCCATTCTTCTCTTGTTTTACTTCTAAGATTTCTAACTGTTTTGTAGCTTTAATTTATCTGCTTAAGTCCCCCCTGACATTTGTTAAATTATTATGTCTATCTGAAAGTCATTATCATTTCCAATACTTGTGCCATTCATTCGTTTCTATTGAGTCCTCTTTTTTGTGATTATGGATCAAAGTTTTCTTCTTCTTTGTGCGACATACAAAATGATTTTATTTTGTTTTCATAGTAGGCTTTTTGGAGACTATAAGTGAGTGTATTGTGTTTGTTTTATATCACCTTTTAACTTTTTTAAATATTAGTCAGTTTTGTTCCACCAGACAATGCATTGACATCATCTAGCTTTGCTTTGTTCTTAGTCTATTTTCTGTATATTTCTAAGGAATTACCGTTACTATGACTTGTTATTACTTTAAGTTTTAGTCTTTCTTAGATCTCAACTAACTTCCTGAAAAAACTCAATGAACTCACTTTACTATGGCTATATTTAAACTCCAACTATTGCATGGTTTCTGATATTTTGGGTCAGCTGTCACTCTCTTGGTAACCAATACTTATGAAGCTTTGTGATCTCTTTCCCTGCGTGTGTAAGTCTTAGGGCTTGATCAATTTCCCAGGAGAAGACACAGACCCATGTACACATTTGGGATCCCAGGCCCCCATCTCAACTTCTCCTCCTTTTTAGTGTTTTTCTTTCTCTCTTTTAGTAACCTGTCCACTATTGCAGCCAAAACTCCTTTATGTTTCCATCACTTCTCTGATCAACCAGATTTTCTATTAAGGAACATCTCATATACCAAGGAAACTCTGGTAAATGTGGGCCTCAGTTCAAATGACTTTTTTGTTTAAAGGATTATGTTCCTTTATACGTTGTCAGTTAAGACATTCCAATGCTTAAAAACATTGTTTCATATATTTTGTCCACTTCTAATTATTTATGGTGGAAGAGCAATTCCAGCACCATTTACTATTTTATATACTTATTTTTAAAGCTAGATTAATTTTTAAAATTAGAATAAAGTGTTTATTATCACAACTTTAAAAATTCAATGAAACAGAATAGAACTCTTGCCAACATCTCACTTAGCCCATTTCTAGTTCAGACTTATCAATGTCAATGTCATAATGTAAAACTTTACTTACTATATTTCACTACTCATCTAAACATGAACATAATTACAGAAAGATTTGTTGTATTTTCATGTTTTTAAAGATATAAGCTTAGCATACATATAGCTTGACAGGCATATTTCTTTGATAATCAATACATCATGTGCATTAGTAGTAATATGCATGTTATTTAATTGTATCAGTGAGCAATAATTAATTCAACTATTCCTTGTGGATTTTTTTAAAGATTTTTAAAACATATTTGATAAACATTAAACAACTGTTCTCGATGTTTTTTTCTGTATGATAGATTTCTCTTTGTGGGATTGTTGGGCCAAAAGGAAATACATTTTAATACATTTTGAGATTATTTTCTGAAAAAACATAAGCAATTTTCTTCTACCAACAAAGTATGAGAACATTAGTTTCTCTGTCATCTTGATAAAAGATAGTTGGATGTTTAATATATTTCATTTCTACCAAATTTCTTTTGAAAGTATTTACAAAAGGTAAGCTTAACAGATATGGAATGAAAGATTTTTCAACTATAATGAATTTTTAAAAATAAAAAATAAAAGATGATAAGTTCTTACAAATGAATGAGAAGATTTGAAAGTTACATAAATTAGTCTCATATAGACTGAAGCCACAAAATTGTGTAACATGGAAGAAAAGAGCAAACTTACCAAGACTTACCAAGGCTTTATTTTTTGTGTTATGTGTTTTTGAGTTGTCTATTTAAGGACAGGAATGTAATTTTAGTGTGAAATTGATTCATTGGCATATTTGCTTGAGAGTAAACAACTTTCAGAAAAGAGGATTTGCAGTCATGAGTTAATGATCCAGGCTGGCTGAAATTATTTTACCTACAGTTGAATGTCCCTTTAGAAGATAATGATTTTTGCCAAGATCAGCTACAATTAATTTGAGAGCATTTCCATTTTGATTATCAATTTCACTGACATCATTAAAAACAAATGATCCACCAGTCTGAGAAAGGTTAAAGCTACAAATTATTAAGTTGTATGGAACAGCTTGAGTCTACTTTATCAATGTTTAGCTTTCCTTTTATTTTTCCATGTAAGACAAGGAAGTATTAAATAGAAACTCTGTAAACCCTATGTTGACTAGAATTTCACTTTAATATTGAAACTGATCAATGAACCATTGCAGAGTTTTGCCTCAAAGCTCAAAAAACATTTCAAGAGATTCTGTTTTTTAAAAATCTCAAAAAAAAAAAAAAAAAAAAAAAAAAAAAAAAACAGAAGAAAAAAGAACCAGTCAGGTGAACTACTTTTCATATTTTTCTTTAAAAGCATAAAACTTGTATTTTATTAATATATGAGATTATTCTATGGTTCTGTATAATAAAGCATGTTTGTGTGAAATATTTAAAAGTAA
>JAJEJO010000393.1:28413-86753 GCA_020662805.1 Glaucomys volans
AGGTTAAAGCTACAAATTATTAAGTTGTATGGAACAGCTTGAGTCTACTTTATCAATGTTTAGCTTTCCTTTTATTTTTCCATGTAAGACAAGGAAGTATTAAATAGAAACTCTGTAAACCCTATGTTGACTAGAATTTCACTTTAATATTGAAACTGATCAATGAACCATTGCAGAGTTTTGCCTCAAAGCTCAAAAAGCATTTCAAGAGATTCTGTTGTTCAAATCTCTAAAAAAAAAAAAAAAAAAAAAAAAAAAAAAAACAGAAGAAAAAAGAACCAGTCAGGTGAACTACTTTTCATATTTTTCTTTAAAAGCATAAAACTTGTATTTTATTAATATATGAGATTATTCTATGGTTCTGTATAATAAAGCATGTTTGTGTGAAATATTTAAAAGTAAGTTTACACTATAGGAAAAAATTATCTGAGTAACAGATCTTTCTTGTAATTAGATAGAATGTCAGTATCACCTAATTGCATATAAAATTCTGCAATATTTCAAAAGGTCTAGGTACTCTAGAGATGTACTTTAAAACGCCACTTAAATCACATATTAAATCTACTCTAGATTTTAAGTTCAAGACATAGTTTTAAATTTAGTTTATTTTTCAGAGATACAGACAAAGGTTTATTTAGGAAAACAGAGGCACATTCAAGGGAGAATGTGATCTCTTTTGACAGTGAGAAGCTTTGGGGGTAAAACACAGAATACATGTTCCTGGAAGAATGGGTCAACTGAGGCTGAGAGGCTTAGGGAGAGGCTGCCAAAATTTTGTTTAATTGAATAGGATTTTATTGTTATACATACTACATTAGTTAATATATACACAATTACAAATCAATGTGAGTCTATCATTTTTTAATTTTTTTTTATTTTTTCATTTTGACAGACTGCATTTTGATTCATTGTACACAAATGGGGTGCAACTTTTTGTTTCTATAGTTGTGCATGATGTACATTCATACCATTTGTGTAATCATACGTGTACATAGGCTAATGATGTCTTTCTCGTTCCACCATTTTTTATACCCCCACCCCCTCCTCCCTCTCATTTCCCTCTATGTAATCTAAAGTTCCTCTATTTTTCTCTCATCCCCCACCCACAACCCAATTATATATCATCATCCACTTATCAGGGAAAACATCCAGCCTTTGTTTCGGGGGGCTTGGCTTATTTCACTTAACATGGTATTCTCCAATTCCTTCCATTTACCTGCAAATGTCTGAGTCTGTCATTATTAAGCCATCCATTCACCATAGTATTTTTAGGCATTTCTCTAATTTTTTCTGAACCAAGTTGTTTCATCAAAGGAATGAAAGAATAAAAATGATATTACAGGTCTCTTTGTAGGAAGTTTTTTTCTCCTTATTTTCTCTTTTCATATAAATTTATTTTTAAGAGACATAAAAACAAAAATCAGACATATAAACGGGAACCATCAATATTTTGATAAATAAGTACATCGTGTAAAGTTTAAATCAACATAAACATACCTATCTCATCTATCATTTATCATTTCTTTAGGGTGAAAACATTCAAAATCCTTTCTTGTAGGTTTTTAAAATATGCAGTCCATAATTATTTATAGTCCCCCTAACATGCAATTTCACCCTACAACATATTGCTCCTTTCTCACTATGACTTAGTACCCACTGATCAACCTTTTCCTACCCACTAACCTCCCTATTTTCCCAGCCTGGCAATCCCTATTCTGCAATCTGGCAATCCCTATTCTGCTCTCAACTTTATGAGATAAAATGCAGTACTTGTTTTTCAGTGTTTGGCTTATTTCATTTAATATACTTATTCTGATTTCATGTGTTTTGTGACTGAATAATATTTCTGATGTACATGTAACATATTCTCTTTACTTTTACATTGGTTGTTAGACACTTGTTTCCAATTCTTGGTTATTATGAGAAGTGCTGCAGTAACATAGGAGTGTAGAAGTTTCTGACAATACTGATTTGATTTCCTTTGCATATATACCCAGTGTTGGGATTTCTAGATCACAGGGTGGTGGAATTCTAATTTTGTTCAGGAATCCCCATGTTGTTTTCCATAATGGCTATAATAATTTACATCCCTCCAACAGTGTGCAAAGGTTGCTTTTTCTCCACGTCCCTGTCAACTCTTGCTATCTTTTGTCCTTTTCATAACTGGACCAGAAAGGAGGTGATATCTCATTGTGGTTTTGATTTGCATTTTTCTGATGATTAGTTGTTGAGCATTTTTTTTCCTTCACTTGTTGGCCATTTGTATTTCTTCTTTTGAGGAATATCTATGTAAGTCTTTTGTCTGTTTTTTGTTTGTTTTTTGCTTTCGAGTTTTTAAAGTTCCTTATATATTCTGGATATTAACCCCTTGCCAAATGTATGGTCTGTGAATATTTTTTGTCATTGTGTAATCTCTCCATTCTCATGGATACAGTCTTTTGCTGTGTAGGGTTTTAGTTTGATGTAATCTCATTTGTCTATTTTTGATGTTGTCTCCTGGGATTTGAGATTATGTCAAAATATTCTTATTTTAAGAGTACTGAAGCTTATGTCCTATGCTTTCTTCTCATAGGTTACAGGTCTTCCATTTAAGTCTTTTTTTCCAGTTTGAATATTTTTTTAATTTTATTTTTACAGATTGCATTTTGTTTCATTCTACACAAATGGGGTACAACTTTTCAATTCTATGGTTGTACACAATGTAGATTCACACCATTAGTGTAATCATACATGTACATAGGTTAATGATGTCTGTCTCATTCCACTTTCCTTCTCCTGCCCCCTCCCCCCCATTTCCCCTATATAATCCAAAGTTCCTCCATTCTTCTCTTACTCCTCTGACCCTACTTATGTATCATCATCCACTTATCAGAGAAAACATTCAAACTTTGGTTTTGTGGGATTGACTTATTTCACTTAGCATGATATTCTCCAGCTCGATCCATTCACCTGCAAATGCCATAATTTTATTCTTCTTTATGACTGAATAATATTCCATTGTCTATATATGCCACAGGTTTTTTTTTTATCCATTCACTTGTTGAAGAGCATCTCTGTTGTTTCCACAATCCCTGACCTTGCCTGATCTCATTTGAATTGATTTTTATAACTGATGAGAGATAGAGGTCTGCTTTCAGTATTCTGCATGTGAATATCCAATTTTCCCCAGTCTCTTTATTGAAAAGGTTGTCCTTTCTCTAGTGTGTGTTCTTAGGACCTTTGTCAAAGTCATTTGACTGTGGATGCTTCATGGGTTACTTTCACTCTGTGTCTGTTTTTATGCCACTGTCAACCAGCTTTGATTATTATGATCACTATAGCTTTGAAGTACACTTCATTGTCAGGTAATATAGTGCCTCCTGCTTTGTTCATTTTGTTCAAGATTGCTTTAGCTATTTGAAGTGTGTGTGTGTGTGTGTGTGTGTGTGTGTGTGTTGACCACATATAAATCTTAGAACTGTTTTTTCTAGTTTTCTGAGGAATATCATTGGTATTATGATAAAGTTTGCAGTGAGTCTCAATGCAACAAAAAAAAAGAAAAAAGGAAGTCATTCCATTTTTCTGTTATTCAATTTCTTTCATCAATGTTACACAGTTTTCACTGTGAAGCTCCTGTACTGCTTTGATTAAATGTATTTCTAGGTATTTTTTGTAGTTATTATAAATGGGATTTTTAAAGTTCTATTTCATATCATTTGCGATTGGTTCATAGCAATGTTATCTACTTTTGTATGTAGGAATTATTACTGAATGTAAGAATTTGAATATATACAGAGAGATCAACATTTCTAAGATCGTTTTCTTAGAAATGATTTCAGAACTTGAAGATGGATGACTTGGAAGACCAGAAGGTGTATCTTCTTCATGGAATCATCTCCCTTCTATATTTTCCACAACTGTATGATACCAAGACCAATGTCATAGTCAAATAGAAAAACACATATTAACAATTAACTAGGTGTTTGGATTAAAGAGCTGCTATGAATATACCAAAAAAATCCTGTATTTGCTCCCCAGTTAAAAAACCATAAGCACACTCCTTTCACAAACAGTGGGAAAGTTAAATAAAAAATAAATATAAAAGGAGCCATATCTCTAAGTAAAATAAACTTTATTATAGACTAGAACATAAAAGAATATCACAGGAATAAAGAGCAGAAGACTCACTTTATTCTGGTTTCTATGAAGTATTAGCCACTTTTCTAAGTGCCAGTTCTATGATGTCACACAATACTAACCATTGTTGTAGCATTTATTACTAATTTCTGTACCTAATTTAGATTTACTTGTATGTTTTTAAGGGCAGAAATTTTTATAATCACCCTACCTCCATCATCACTGAATCTGACTTCAGAGTGCATTCTGAATCAATATTTGTTCACAGGGAACTATATAAAAAATGCAAGAGTCAAAAATTAGCATCCATATTATATAAAAAAATTATAAATCAATAAAAGCAAGCATATGATCTAGTTTTAATTGAGAAAACAAATACATACAGGTAATTAATGAAAAAATAAATCAAAATGGCCCACAAATAAAGGAAACTAAACTCAAAGAAAGTTTCCTTTTTAAGGCATTTTTAAAAAATTAAAGTCCTTGTATATTTTTCCAAGGTAGATTTTATAAATGTCTTTGTGGACTTAGACTTCAGATTATGGTAAAATAAAATGATTGTGATGAATCTAAATTTACCAAAGGAGTATTTCGCTGATCAAAAATTAAGCATGTAGTTAGATTTCCTATAATGACTTAAACATTGCGATTTGGATTATAATAAAGATTACAAAAGAACGGCAAGCTATAGGAAATTCTATTTTAGACCAGAAAGAACCATGTTATTATGAGTTCACTTTTATCTGTTAACCAAAGCCTAAGATCAAGAAGGTGCCCTGTGACCATCATTCCTGGTTTTCCTCCAGTGGAGGTGCAAATTAGATTGTTTTCATGCTGTCATGCCATCCAAATTTAGAGGCTTCTCAATGATTTTTCTTGCCCTGTCTACAGCTGATTCATGAGTAACTTTGAGCTAACTTACTCCAGAGTAGTTGGTATTTGTGAAATATTTTGAGGAAAATGAATTTTAAGTCCCACCTTCTAGGAAAAAGAGGTACATTTTAAAATTTAGTTTGTATTACTAAAATCTATCTTGGCTTGCTTGCATAAGATTTTCTCAACTAATATTCATAAAGCTTTCGATGGATAAAATAATCTCTAGATTCCATTGAAGGCTTTAGTATAGAAATGTGGTAAGAAATTGTAATCATTTTGCAGTTACTTCCCAGATCAAGTACATTTAGATGATACATTGTGAAAGAAAGCTATAGTTCATTGTGTGCCCTCTGATATACTTGTGACAAACATAAAGTAACTCAGAGAATTTATTTGACCAATAAAAGACAAAGAAAACCATCAAAGACAAATTTGGAAAGTGTTAATAATTTACAAACAAATTAAACTTGTGTTTCTTTTATATCACCTATTAATGGGTTTTCTTTTGTTACGGAAGATGTTATTATACCTTATTCCTCATGTGATTATCACTATTCTGACCACAGCAACTTTCTTATTATATTCATTAAAATTTAATCTATTTTATGTCTTTGATAACCAGTGATGAGCCAATCCCTACAATGTGCTCTTCTGAATCCTGACATGAATAAATCAGTTCTCCACATAGGATCTTTACATTTTAGTAACTTCATAGACATTTAAACATTATGTCTTCTTTGATCTAGTTTTAAGGAATATCACAATAGAATCACCTTGATATCTGAAGTGATAAAACTTCCATTTTTCGTTAATCATTCCTTTATTATTTCTATATATTTAAAAATTTGCCCCAAATGTATCATTAAAATAGACAACACTCAAAAAAATAGATCATCCTCAAATGCTTTCTTTATAGATGATACTTCGTTATACCTTATATCAAGTTGATTATAATTTTCCAGTACTTAGCATGGAGAAGCAGCCCATGAAATCCTCTCTGGAGGCAGCATGGATAGCCAGCATGGAAGTTCAGAGCTGACTTTGGGAATCAAGCAACCTAGGCATTGTTTAACTTGTTGAAAATTTTGCAAGCTTTTAAATTTGTGCACGTCTCAGTTCCCTCCTATCTGTAATATCAGAAACATAACAACTAATTTTTGGGTAGTTGAAAAACTCTGTGAACAAAGGAGTGAAGCATTTAACAAAGGACCTTGCAAATAGTAAGCTTTTTTGATGTTAGTTACTTATTCTAATGATATGAATGATGGAAACACTGGTAATAGTGGCACCAATATCATAGTGTACTTAAGACATAATGAACACTTAATACACATTTGTTCATTTAAATGTAAGTTTTGAGAGCGTGATAGTAATCAGGATTGAATACTCAAAATAATGAAAAACTCACTTATGCTTCCTCCAAATGATTTCAGATACTATTATTTCTAAAAATACATTCTGTTTGTTACAAAAATCAGACAGACAACAACTGAAGGGCAATCTTCCTTTGTCAGTAGGTTACCTTTAAGAAAGCTTAAATTTCAGCATAAAAAATACTACTGAAAGATAACAGAAAATAATGCGTATTTCCTTATTTAAATCTCCTGAGATAAAGTTCATTGTAAGCTCAAAATTTTATTAGTATTTTTTAAAAATTCATAACAAAAATTATCTACATTTCACCATTATAACAACTTTAGAGAATTTCTATCTACTAGGCATTACAAATTCCTTGAATGTTACATCTCAATTTTAAAGTGTCTATACTTCCCATAACTGCAAATAAATTTCAAATCACTTAATACATTAATCATGGAATCATGTAAGTTAGTTTGTGAATATTTTTCCTAAGATGCACCTGGTTATTAGGTATTTTGTATATTTGCCAAATCTCGGAAATTCTCTTTACTTTGTAGCACTTAGTAGTGCATAGAAGACTTTTCAATGGTATAACAGCATGTGAAAATATATTATTTCTAAAAATCCGAAAAATAATGTGATACAACATTCTGAAACTTCACACCCCAAACACTGTATATTCTAAATGGTGCTGTATATTTTTCAGATAAAATCTTCTCCTTGAAAAATATTTGAAGGTTGAAAGTAAAAAATGTAATACTTATTAAACAAATCCTACATCTATCCTGGTACTTTATATAATTTACTCTATATATTTCTCACAAAGACTCTCTAAATAAAGAATTACTGTATTTTTTATGAAGAAACTACAGAAATTTAATGATATCCAAAAGTCAGATTTGACCTCAGTTCTCCCTGATACTTAGATAATTTAAAGGAAAAATGAAATGACCATTTATTCAGAAAGTAAGGAAGAAAAGCAATCTTCACTACATATTCCAAAATTGTAAAGAGGGGGAAAAATCCTCTATGCTGTATTTAAATGAATCAATCAGTAGGAATTTATAAATGATTTCATGTCTTTTTATCATGAATTTCTTTCCCCTGATTCCTAAGCCATTTTCTGGTCATTGTCAAGGATTTTTAGAGGATATTTAATATTCAGAATACATTTTAATAAATTTGCAAAGAAAAGTGTAAAAAATAGTATCTAGGAAATTTTAATATTGTTGTCAACCATTCTGGCTAAAAAGAGAGTTTTTAACCCAGAAAGATAATCATTCCTTCTTCTTGTAATGAATAGAAGTACACTTATAATTTAACATATTACATCATCAATGTATGCCAGGGTTATAATATCTACTCTGGAAGGTTGTTAAAGTGGAGAAAACATGAACTTTTGAGGAAGCAAAATTAGGGATTAAATCCAGAGTCTTTGATACCTAATGTGATCTTGGTCAAGTTATTCCAACTTTCTGAAGCTCATTTCTGTTCTACATGCAATAAAAAAAAAATTTTCATGATTCTGATGATAATTGTGTTAAAATGTATAAGCACATTTAATTACTAACATAAGCATTACCATTATTTGGTGTTTTTCATATTTAATGTTCTCAAAATGAGAAAAGGATTAGACATGCTTTAAGTTTAATTTGTGAAGAGAATTATTTTAACAAAATCAAAATCAAATCCTTTTTCTAAATCTTTTGATCAAAGCAGTTCAAAATTGTGTAGTAGTTATTGTGATATTTACTTATTCAAACCCCAATAACCTGAAATTTCATCATAGCATTGGAGATCAAGGAGAATTTTCTGGTTAAGAAACTCAGATATGAAATGGGATGGGTACTTAATGAAAGTCAAAGATACAACTTTCAGTTTTGAAATGGTTAACTGTAAAAGCAAAATATGATATTTCCAGTATCAATATCCAAGAGTTGCAAAATAAGACTTTTAAAACTGGAAAGCACCATGAGTCATAACTACACACACACACACACACACACACACACACACAGCTTTTATAAGATGTAAAGCTGTCTAGTTACATAAACTGGGTCAGTTGTATAAGTGTATTTTTTGCATGGTGTGAATGGTTTTAATTATTCAGTATTTCTAATTTTTAATTTTTGATTAACATGCAATAATTGTACATATTTATGGGGTAAGGTTAAATTGTTTGAAAAAGGTAAAGGGAAGAGAGGAAGTAAAAGCAGTTTTAAAGTTTAAACATAAAAGCAAGTATATATAAAAATAGCAATGAATATATATAATACTGACTATGACTGTTGTGGACACAAATTCATTCTGGATAAAAATGACATTTTCTGAAACATGAATTACCTTTGTTTGACTCTACTAATTTTTGTTTTTTAATTTAACTCAGTAAAATTGATAAAATTAACTTAAGAAATCATTTCCTTTGTGTTTTCTCCTTCATCAATTGGGAGGGCATAATTAGGAAATTAGAAATCTTATATATTTCTTTTTTTCCTCATTCCTGCTACTCCTTTACCTATAACTCATATTAAGTTAGGTTATTTAGTAAGACTTGTGTTGTATTTATTTCGTAAACTTGACTTCCAGACCAATTCATACCCCTAATGTAGATCTCACATTAACACTGTGAGACTTCCTTGAATTCTCAAGTCAGGAGAGGTGTTTTTTTTAGCCATGGCAGTTACAACCCTTGTTATACTCTTGTGGAATTTATAATAAGAGTTATTGAAAAATCGTGTACCTTGGATATAATGGAACAATTCATATCTTTAAAGTAAGGATAATTTCTAACTTGTGGACTATTCACCAAGAGTCCAGAGACCTCAGGTATCAGTTCACACTGTATCACAAGTACACTGGCCGCTCCAGTAGGTGTCACATACTTGTGGAAAAGGTAAATAAAACATGTCACACATTGAGAACTTCTGCAAATTATTTTCTTTGTTCTTTTGAAATGCTTCTAAACATTTAAGAACATAAACCATTATAATTTGTCAGCTCTAGGAAACAATGCTATTTTTCTTACAAAGAATCTGTACAAGAGATTTTAAGGTAGATGCTATTCCATGATATTCTACATTTTTAAAGTGAACATAAATTAAAAAGGACTTTGCAAAGATATATTTAAAGATGTGATGGAATTTAGAAAGTGGAAAAATACTTTGCTCTCCTTGATAGGTTAAATATCTAAATTTTTTAAAGAGAAGAAAATTAATTTAGGTATAATTTTTTAATCCAGAAATATACATGCACACATACATATACTACATATGAACTTACATTCCACCTATATGCATATATATATTTATTTATACATATATACACATAAATTCATCTTACTGTTTAGAAAAGTCAGATGAGTGAAATTTCTCTTTATATGGTTATTTTCATTTTCATTTTTTATCTGTATATCTTAATATATACTCCACAAATTATGTTGACAAATTTTACAGCAACATTTCAAACTTATATGTAGGAAGAAGTTCAAAATAAGGTCTCTTTTACATATATAATATTATAACATGGATAAAAATGAACTCTGCAAATTCATTTTTAATAAAGATACCTTTATTATAGAGATACTTTAAGATTTGTTGTCTGGTTATTATATACCTGATATTATATATAGTATTGTTCCACTGTTTTATTCACTTCATTCATCAAGTCTATCCATTACACATTAGGATAACTTATGTCCATTTTGCATAAAAGAGGAAACTGAAGCAAAGGTAGAAGAGGGAATTTACCCCAGGTCATTGGTAATTGGTTCAACTTTAACTCAATCCCAGGAAGTCTGACTTTCTGCTCCAGGCTTCTGACCACTGTCTAACTAACATTGCTGAAAACATTGCTCTATGTAAGAAGGAAAAAATTCAGAAACCCTAAACATTAATGGGAACTGAAGTTGTTATAAGAAATGCACACAATTTCCCCATAAGTCCTCATTTATCAATTTGGTTTTATTATTTTTATTAAATAGCATTTTTTCTTTATTTTTTTATTCACACAATTCATATAATCTCACAAATACATAGGGTAATACTGTCTGTCTCAGTCTACTATTTTTCCTTCCTCCATCCCCTCCCATCCCATTTTCCTCCACATCATCCATACTTTATCCATTCTTTCCTATCCCCCCCCCCCCCCCCGTTATGTATCAGCATCCACTGATCAGAGAAAACATTCGGCCTTTGGTTTTTTGGGCTTGGCTTATTTCACTTAGCATGATATTCTCCAACTCCACCCATTTACCAGCAAATGGCATAGTTTTATTCTTTTTATGGCTGAGTCATATTCCATTGTGTATATATACCACAGTTTCTTTATCCATTCTTTAATTGAAGGGCATCTAGGTTGGTTCCACAATCTAGCTATTGTGAATTGAACAGCTATGAACATAGATGTGGCTGCATCCCTATACTTTGCTGATTTTAAGACCTTTGGGTATAAACGGAGGAGTGGAATAGCTGGGTCAAATGGTGGTTCCAAGATAAAGAAGTTTCAGACAGTTGAAACACAGTTATTGTGTGTATCAGTGAGCTCAGTTCTCAAGAGATGATGAAGCATCTGAAGTATCCTATCATCTACATCTACAATGTTGCAACATAGACAAATATACTCATCCTAATATCTGATGCTGGATATATCTCACAATATTTGAATGTATTATTTGTTGGCCTGATTTTGGATCTTTGGGAACACTATTTCACAAATATCTATTGTCTTAAATGGCACTTTTTAAAAACTTTACAAAATCGTAGTTCCAACTTTATATAATTATTTTTATAGATTTGCGATCTTATAATAAATTAAGAATTAAAGGTAACATAAAAAGTAACTTGCATCTTTAGTTATTTCCAGTCTGTGGAATTCAGGAATAAAATTCCTTAATTTTTTATTTAGTTATTCAATTATAGAACTATAGATTGTCCATATTTACTAGGCATAGAGCTAATCATTGTTGATTAAGGATATAAGGCCCAAATTTTTCCTGAATGCCATTCAGACATGGAAATGTAATGAATTGTAGCAGGTGTTCCATTTACAAATTCTGCTATTATCAGTTAATTGTTTCATGCTTGTTTTGCTTTATGACTTGCCTATACCCTCTCTAGACTATAAATTCAATAAATACGTAACTTTAATTTTTTTAAGTTTTGTTTTATTTGATTTATTTTAGTTTAATTTTTTGTTGTGCTGGAGATTGAACCCAAAGTATTGTGCATGCTAGACAGTGCTGAATTACAGTTGATTTTGACAACTGATACTGTCAATATCTTCTAAATAATTTGATTTTTGACTTGATTGTATTTCTGGAAGAAAAGAAGTTTAGAAGTTTGAAAAGAATTCTTGCTGAAATGGAATTTTCCAAAAATTGTAATTGGAAGACTTGAGCTGACTAAAACAATAGGAATAAGAAAAACGAAGGTCCCAAAAGAGATCCCAAGACAAGGCAAAGTTTGTTCCAAGGAAGAAAGGCTCACATTCTGATAAAGTTTGTAAGAAAGTGTGGGAAGAAGCTTTGAAGATGTCAGAAAAATGGTCTAGTGGTTTAGTAAACATCAAGCTCACATAGGGTACTGACCAACAGGCAGATTTCTGCTCTGCACGCCATGCCTTGTGAGGTAGAATTTGTGTTTATGGAACACAGAGTATGCACTCTCTAGCCCTAACCCAATGAGATATTAGAATATCACACTTGAGAAATACCTATTTAAAAATAAAGAAAATATCAGGAGATATCTACTTTGTAGATCTGAACTTGACAATATATGTAAATATTTGTACAAGAATTTTATTGCACATAATTTTTAGTGTAAAGTATGTGTGGAGTTGACAGAAATCTCAGTATCCCTCGACAGAGAGAGAACTGAATACATAATTTCCCACTAATGCATATGAAGCAATTGAAAGTAGGCTCAGATCTTTATAAACTAATCTGATCTAGTTGGATTCTCAAAATGTACAGTTCCATGAGGAAATGCTAAGAAGGCTGCTTTATGTGTGTATATGAAATGCTAAATGCTTGTAGGAGTCTGCAAAGTCAGAATGATGTAAAAAGTAGGCAATTTAACATGGGATTGAGTGGTTTTAGGATGCTGGAAGGTAAAGACAGATAAAATGTTAAACATGAAAATTATAGAAAAATAAGAAATATTCAAGACAAAATAAAAATGAATAATTATGAAATGTTTTACTATGAAAAATAGGTAAAATTGCATATTCATATGTATGGGGACAACAAGGATATGAAAGGGAAGTATTGTTTTATTCTTGGGGTAATTCATTACCTTGATATTAAAAAATAAAGCTTTTAAAGATACATGGTAAAAAAAAAAGTCTAGAATTTTGATGTATTGCCATAGTAATGATGTCACATTTAAGTAGAAGGGACATTCTGATCTAAAACATGTACATTTGTATTTATGTATCATTATGTAAGATTTTTAAATAAGTATGAAGAAATTAAAACCAATAAATGAGGAAATTTGTGATTTTGCAATTTATCTAGGGATTTTTCAATACTTTCAACAAAGAACCAAAGATAAAACATTTTAGGCTTTAGAAGCCATATAGTCTCTACAGCAACTAATCAATTCTGCCCCATTAATGCAAAAACAACTGCTCATGATAAGCAAATGTGCTAGTTGGGGTCCAGTAGAATTTTATGTACAAAAAAAAGGTGATGAGTCAAGTTTGCCACGAAGTCCGTCATGGTCCCCAGCAACAATAATAACGATATAATGATAACAAGGTCCACCTTTATTCTACATTTATAAGAAGAAAAGCATGATAATTATTGTCCCATTCAACTCTGAAATGTGCTGAGGAGCTAACATAAATGTTAATCTCTAAACTGCAATCTAATGAGGTTTTTAGGATTTTATCATTAATTTAATCATTCCTGGGGTTTCCTTAGAGGGAGGAGGTTATAGAAAAACTACGACAAATTTTCTTCAACTTTTTCAATTAAAATTCTACCACTAAACAGCCAAGGTGTTTCACTGTGTCATTTGTTCACTTTAAATATTCTATAACTTTTTTTCTCTCTTCACTGAGAATTTGAATTTTTTCTATGTATTAAGTTTGGTAATTTTTTGAGCAGCTTTAAGAAGTTAACTAGTGAATTGTTTCTACAATTTTAAATAGAAAATGTAGTAACCACTTTAGTTTGTTCAAAAATGAACAGTGACCTAGGTAAAAGTCAGAAACTAGATTAAATCTGTGATGTAAGGTTGATACAGGAAGCTCTCTCACTCTCCTCTAGTCTGTGAATCAGAGTAACAAAGGTTATTTATCTGTGGCCCTAGTTTAATGAGATAGACATTTTAAGACCGTCTGGAAGAACGTGGAGTAGAATTGAAAAGTATCGAAAGATTTCTAGGAGAAATCTTAAATGTATATTTTTGCCTGTTAGTGACAGAACTAGTAGACCATTTTGAGGGGAAAACATCATGAATACAGAAAATCGTGCAAATGTAAAATGATGTGCTTAATAAATGTGCGTAGCAGAAACAAATGTTTGCTCCAAGAAAGAAAATGTAGTTCACTGATTTAATCTCAAGTGAATAATAGTCCCATGAGTCTAGTCATAGAAACACTCATTCTTAATATAACTAAAAATAGGAATACTCATATGTGAAAAGGATAGGGGAAGAGGAGGCAATAAGTTTTAAGTGTGAAATCCTCATCTATGTAAAGCAGATAAAACAACGAAGACCATTTTCTATATATGGCTTGCACGTTTTTAGTTTACCATTTTGATTTTTTTTTTTTAAATCTAAAACTGTTTTAAAAAATTACCTCTAGGGAGCAGTGCTAATAAGTATATCTGTAGAGGCAGAAAGATTTGGATTAAGGAATATATATTTTTTTATAAACTCTTCGGTAGTATTTGATTTTTAATTATGTCATTAGCTAAAAATTATGTCCTTTGTAAATTGGATGGCCAAAGAGAACTTAAGGTGCTCTAATTCCATAAATCACCAATAAACTAGTGTGGTTCTAAGGAAGTGTCAGAAACTGGGAGAATGGCTCAGGTGAAGTATATTGAATTCAAAACATGATACAAGAAAACTTTCTTCATTTATCTTGATTATAGAACTACAGATTCAACCCCACTTGTTATTTATAAACTCAACACCTAAAATAGTTTGATAAATCATTGTACTTGGTTTTAGTCGGGAGAAAGTATATTTGACACCATTTCAGAGGTCTCAGTCTGTACATGGGTAACTGCATTGCTCTGAGCCCCAAATGAGGCAGCACATCATGGAGGGAACTATTCAGTGGAAGAGAGCTTCTCAGGATATGGTGTGGTCAGGAAGGAGAGAGAGAAAGAGAGAGAGAGGGAGAAAGAAAGGGTATAGGGAAGATGCACCCTTCCAGGGCATATCCCAGTGACCCACCTCCTCCAGTCCATGCCCCCACCTGCCTATAGGTATCACCTAGTCGGTCCATTAAACTAGGGTGGACTGAGTATCTCACAGCTCTCACAGTTCAATCACTTTAGCTCTGAACATTCGTGCATTAACACAGGAACTTTTGAGGGACACCTCCTATCCAAACCATAACCCTTCCTCATGAATACAAATTGAATACAGCTTGCTTTGGAAGCGTAAAACAAAGATGCAGCCCATCTAAATCACTCTTTGTATGGGAGTGTGTCAGAATCACATTAGGTTCTGAGAATGATACAAAAACTATACAGACTATATTTAAGAAATGCTCACAAGATATACTCATTGCCATTTAAGAATACAGATAATAATACTATTGGAGGTTATGGTGGATAGTTTCAGAAAGAAAAAGAACAATGAAGAGTGTAAACCAAAACATGAAGGCATTCCAAGGTGGGGTTCTCCAGAGTATCATCTCATCATCAGAGTGCCCTCTGGAGGCCAAGTCAAGTAACTTTAGTTCCTTCTCACTTGGAAGGGAGTAAAGACAATGGAACTTCATTCAGTTTCTAAAAGAGGCTTTTCAGTCATTGGCAGCAGCCTGGCAACAGTAATTTGCAAACCCTGCCCTTTATTAAAATTCATTGTTGCTTTCAGAGTTAGAGAACTATAATTTGAGAGATCCGAGCAAGACCAAGAAGAAATAACATTTTATATAATCACTTTCAAGAGTTGCTATATAATTAAACACATGTGCAATTAATTTTAAGCAAAAACAGCAGCCATTATGCAGTGGAAAGTTGCTTTATACTCGCCCTGGTTTATAGCAACAGAATGGATATGATGTCAAGTGTTACGATTTGGCAGGATTCCAGTAAATTTACAATTTCGTTAAAGTGCCATCAATAGAGCATTGTTTTTGCTTTACTTTTCTCCAACTTTGTGGCTCTGTTGAAGTAGCAAAACATGTGGCATGTTAGTTGTGGCAGTTTGGCATATAGTTGTAGTGAGTGTAATACCAATAAATCTATTTTACAATCTCTTTTATAAACTAAAAATAATCCCACTTAATTGGGGAGAAAAATACATGAAAAAAATGCCTATTTAATTTTTTCCATTCCTGTTATACAATTTATTAAATTCACTCATAAATGAACTAATCATGGAATAATTTGATTTACATGGGATAAAATAAAAAATAAATTACCTGTTACGTATATTTTTTAAAAAACTATTTTAATATCATGAAGTCTTCGGATTATAGTAGTAGCCAAAATTGAAAGGTATGGCCACCTTGAAAACATTATGATGTCATATAATTCTTATAAAAATTTCATATTAATGCTTACATATTATGTACTGAAAGCACAAGTATTTTCTAATGCATTCCATATATACTAGTACCTTCTCAAACAAACTCAAAATATCCTATCAATAAACAGGCCAATAAATAATTTTTAGTTCAAGATTTAGGTATTTTTAATTTAGAGCATTCTGAGACACCTAAGAGTAAAGACTGAGTAGAGTTCTGATCATAATTGTGAAATCTGGTATTTCCAATTTGAATTAACCTTTGATAATGATCTACAGGAGAATTTTGAAATTGTATAATACATGAGGACAACTATTATAAAATGAAGGCAACTACATTCTCAATGAAGTTTACTTTTTTTCTTTACTAAAATAGTACTAACGAAGGTGCAGAAAATAAAAAATAGCAATAACCAGCTCTGAAATAAAAAGAACATGTTTCAGCCCTTTAGAATCCTTATGGCATAAGTATAATGATAAGCAGAGATTCAAATCCATAAATAAACTACATGCAATGCAATGTAGACCAAAAAACAAACAACAACAACAAAAGTTATGGAAAGCTTTAATAGGAAGTTGATTCTAGTAAGAAATAACAAGTGATGGAAAGAAAACTGCCTACAACCTAATGGTAGATCTTGCTTCCTTGGGAGTTCTGTACATCAAGCTAATTAATTCAGCTAGCATTTACTTAACACTTTGTAGATGCCAGGCATTGTTCAATGCAGTAGAAACTATTTTTTTTTTGGAGGGTACGAGAGATTGAACTCAGGGGCATCTGACCACTGAGCCACATCCCCATCCCTGTTTTGTATTTTATTTTGAGACAGGGTCTCACTGAGTTGCTTAGAACTTCAATTTTGCTGAGGCTGGCTTTGAACTCTCGATCCTCCTGTCTCAGCCTTTGAGCCTCTGGGATTACAGGCATGTGCCAAGCCCAGGCAATGCAGTAGAAGTTATTAATGAACAAAATAGTTATAGCCCCTACCCTCAAAATACTTTTATTCTCTATAAATAATAAACATGTAAATGTCAAATTTAGTAATTATTTTCCATAAATGCTTTGAAGATGAGATTTTTCATAAAAGGAAAAAGCCTACTTGAGGCAATAACATTTAAGGTGAGACTTGAAGGAGGGAGTAAGTGTAGGAATGGATTTGTTTTGTTTTAGGAACTGAAAAGGCCTGTTGAGCAGAGGGTATTCTAAAGTCAGGACAACTAGGAATTTTAACCCATGGATGGTAGTATAAAAGAAATGAGAGTCAATCAAAAGTTAAACTGGGAGTGCTCTGCTCTGATTTGCCTTATGATTATCATTCTTATTATGTAGACAAATGAACTGCAGATAAAGGAGACTAAAATGGAAATAGACTGACCAAGTAGGAATAAACTGCAATGTCTAGGGAAGAGATTTTGGTAGTTTGAAATTAAGTGGTACAAATGGATATGGAAAGAGGAAAGCAGACATGAGATACATTTTTGGTGTAGATATGGCAGAATTTGCAAGTAAATTGAAAAACAGAGAGGAACCCTTACTTTGTCCCCAAATTTTACTTTCCGCAACAGGAAGATGGTACTGATTATTCAAGATGACAAAGATTGGGGAGGAAAGCATAAAGTTCATTTTGGACATGCTAAATTTGAGATGCCCATGAAGTGGAGACATTAAATAGGCAGTTGGGTGTGTAAATCTGATGCATAGAGAAGAGATTTGGGCTGGGGAAACTTGTGGGAGTTGTCAGCATATAATCAGCCCTGTTCTCATTACTCATGTTAATAGCCAAGGCCTTCCACTTGGAAGAGCAGCTCTAGCAATGAGAAGCAGCATTTTGGGTTCCAGATATTTTTCTCCTTTTTTTCTAACCTTTTATAAGTCAATTTTATTGTGTGTTCCATTTTTTCATGGACTTCCTCTAAATTTATAGAAATTATTACAACTAACATACCGATTATATACAGTACGGTATAGGGTGTAAAATTTTTCACTTCACATAAAAATTTATATTCACCATTTATTAACACTGGCTTTGGACAGTCTGCTTTCGTACAACCTTTGCTTTCGTACCCTCTGTGAGAATAGGAGACTAAAAATATCCTCTGGGCTTGTAAAGCAGGTGTGTGTATATTTGTGTGATAGAAATCTAACCTAAAATATTTCAGAATGAACAAAATGTTGAATCACTTTTTAACTTAAGGGCTTATTAAATTGAACTAAGGCTTTAATACTTAACTGTGGTTTAAAATGTCATCCCATCCAGATCACATTTGTGTACTAGAAACCATCTGATTTAAAATAACAGTCATAGCAACCTACAGAGTGCAGAGAGCTCAACAGTAATCCATATGATACCAATTATTCTCAATGAGGCATAAAGGCTGTTCCAATATTTTGTGCAGAAACCATGCCACTCTGATAATAATTTTTGCTTAATAATCTAGAATCTAAATTTTAGCTGAGCTGTATGCTTTAGTTGCTGTAGTAAGAATTATCTAAAAGACTAACTTAAAATGGTCAGTGCTTTAGTCATTGATAACATTTTGATAAGCAGCTATTAGGAAAAAAGCAATTGCAAAAATATAGATATATATGTACATGCAATTTTATATATACTCATACATATAAAGCTAATTTCACTGTTATGACAAATTTATTTCCAGTAAGCATGATAAAAATCATACTTAATATGACCTATTAGAAGTGGAAAGTTTTAGAAAAATATTATTTATTTCAATAAGAAAATCAAATGATTTACAGCTAAGTTATTTCATATTATAGTGTCTTTGCCATGGTCTCTATTTAATAATTGTGGGTATTTTGAAAATTCTTAATATTATTCCAAATTAAAACAAGATATTAAATAGAATAGGGGAATAAACTGCAGTTTCTGAAATGGTCAGTAGGGAGCCTCAGTCAGGTTACTCTGGTTAATCTGCTTCCAAAAGGGACAAAAGAATACATCATATTAACAACTAATGCTGTGAATTAATTAAAGAATTATTTAGTCTACCCACAAGAGGTGCTTAATACTGAGTTAGGATGCAGTGATGTGATTCAGGGAAAATATTCTTCTGAATTATTATATCCAGTGGAAGTAAACAAAGGGATATTTTAAAATGTTTGATGTTTGTCAGGAACTTGTTTCTTCTTTATTTAACTTTTCTACAAGTTTTGGGAGCAAACTTACATAAAACAATAGATTTAGGAAAAATGATACTAAAATATTAAAACAATATTGATTCATTATTAGGAAATGATTATATGAGAACCAGATTATATTATGGGAGTAATTAATACCAGGAAGATTCAAGGCTTTCAGCAATTAGAAATAAGAACTGATGCTTGAACTGACTTGACTAATAATAAATGAGTTTACCATTTGTGCAAGATCTAATTTTCTTCAGTTGAAGAAGTTTTCTTGCTGATTCCATTGTATCTAGTCTCCTCCTGCTCTTGCTCCAATTTAGCTTTCATTCTGTTGCTGGAGTTTTATTTTAAAAATATATTCCAGGTAATGCCCTCTAACTTTTATGAACACTTTTCATGTGCTCTATTGATTGTGGGTTAAAATCTCAATTGAACAACAATATTTACAAGGCTCTGCACAAACTAGCCCCAATATATCTTTATGCTTTTGTGTCCATTTGTCTGCATAACCATGTGCTCTAAACGCTTCACTCCAATGTGACTCTCTTTCTTAATAAGTCTTGCATACTTGTATCTCCTGCAAAATACACCTTTTTCTGAATAACTGTTCATCCCATCTTCACCAACCAAACATTTGTGCATAACTTACCAGTCAATTCAAATGATTTTTTCGTGAGTTTGGTAGATAAAATACATTTTTTAATAAACCCTCTTCCCCTCTGTTTCCCATGACCTCTGTATAAGACTTCACTACCACTTAATATCTTCAAAGATACATTAGGATCTCCTCTACTAGAGAGTATTCTAGAAAGACACAGAGTTGCAAGGAATTATGAAGGAGGGCCTAGTTGCTGACCTAAAGAGTCAAAACTATGCACTAGGAAAGAGGAACTTTCTTACTGTGAACAAGAGTGGTCGGAAAGAATCCTGAGATAATGATTCATCCAGGGAGCAGAGCCCCTGTGGGTGGCATTAGTGCTCTCCTAAAGAGACATCAAATCATGCTTTACCTAGATCACCTGCTATGGCAACTATGAGATCTCTCTTGGTATGGGGACCCCCCCATGCCTTTATTTCCTCTTCTATAAAACCTGAGTCATTACAACCCCACAAAGACAGGCTTTAGGACATAATTCCCTTGTCTTCCTGGTGTTGCCACATTGATTAAAGTTCCTGTCAATTTTTTCAGCATTACCCTTTCTCTTCGGCTTCGGGACCAGTGACTGAATTTGATATATTGGCTTCCCGGAGTCTGGTCTCTGGCTTAGGACTACAGTAATAAAGGCAGCATGCCTGGTACATAAAAAATCCAAAAAAATGAGTAATGAATGAATGGAGAATATATTAATTTTTAGATGTAAGTAGGCAAGAAAGATATGGATTGGGGTTGAGCATTTGTTCTCTTATCTCTTCTTTCTGAATCTTGAACCAAATAAAGCATAGCTATGGCAGTCAAGTAGGATCAAAATATTAGGTTTATTATGCTGAAGTTAGAGTGGAAGCTATAATGAGTTCATTATAGCTAGATTCAGGCTTCCATTTTTAACCCCTAGCAAACATACCTACTTACAAGCTGAACGCATGGGAAATAGTAAAGTTTATTTTTAGGTAAAAGGTTCCCCAGTGAGTTTATGCCATTTTAAAGCGAACAGGAGTAAGAACAAGAGCAAAAATGAGAGCGAGAAAGAGAGAACACTCAAGAAACAAATGAAGAATTAGATATTTCCCCCATGAAATTAGGAAGGGACTGAAATTTCTCCCAGTATTTATGATGTTACCATTTCCTAATAAATGAACTCAAAGGATTTGGTGGGTATGACACATTTTTTCTGTATTATAAATTGTCCTTCAATGACTGTTTGGAAAGTCTGTGCAGCTCTTTCTCTGAGCAGAAGTAAAGGAAAAGGCTTGGGAAAAAAAAAATAATCATACCTGGGTGCAGTGGTAGATGCCTATAATCCCAGCTACTTGAGAGATGGAGGCAGAAGGATTGCTTAAACCCAGGAGTTTGAGGCCAGTCTGGGGACCATAGAGGGACCCCTTCTCAAAAACAAACAGTATCAATCATAGCATATGTGGATTTTGTATATTTAACATTAAGCAAAAAACTATATATTATTTCTTAACCTTTAATATGAATCTAGAATTATATCCCTTCTTCATGATAGCAGAAAACAGCAAATAAAATATAGGCTGCTTCTGTAATGTTTAAGAACTTATGCTTGTAATAAATGACTAGTTGTTATTTAATGTTCAAATTTAATTGGACTTCCTGTATTTTTTGTGGCAATCCTCCTCAATCAAGAAAATCATAATCCTCACAGTGATAATTATTTTCTTCTGGGCCATAAATTTCATTTAATGCTCTGTTACAAAATACTTTCTTTGTGATATGTAAGACCAGTTTTCTTAGATTTAAGCACTTTCATGTATCATGTACCATGTACCCTGTATCATGTAACATGTACCATGTTTTTTTCCTGAAATACAGAAGTCTTCAGTAAGTACCTGAAGCTTCAAAAGCACAAGAATGTAAAAAATGCTTAGAGTGGGGTCTGGCAGCACCATGGGAAATAGTTCTCAATACTGAGTGGTCTTAATAAGAAAGGAGGAAAGAAGGAAGCAGGGAAGGAGTGTAAGAAAGAGAAGAAGACAAAAAAAAGGGAATGAGGAGGGAGAAAAAGAAAGAAATGTAATAGCTCAATACCTCCCTTTTACACTGATAATATAAAAGATTATGTAAGAATGATCTTTAAATATAACTGATCTCTTGATATTAGTGAAGCAGAGGCAGATGATCTGTAATGCAAAAGTGGAAGTGAAGTGGTGGGAGAGAGCAGGGATAATTGAAGAGGAAGTTTTCATAACCTCTAATATTCATAGAATCTAATGAAAACTATTTTATAATACATTTTTTTCACTCATTTAAAAAAAGTCAAAGACACTTGATTGCAAGTTATTTATAAACCACTGTAGAAATTATAGCAAGGTTAAGATTAAGAAGGGCTATTGAAATTTATGGCATCAGTATGAACTATCAAGTTTTTGTTTCATTTTTAAAATTTTTAACACTTTAGTTTCTAGAGCAGTTTGGGGTTCACAACAGAACTGAATGGCAAGTACAGAAAATTACCATCCATTTTATTCCTCATCACACACACTCTCAGCCTTCTCTGCCTTCTCCATTATCAACATCTTATATCAGAGTGGTACATTTTTTACTATTAATGACCCTACATTGACATATCAATATCACACAAAGTCCACAGGTTACATTAGAGTTCATTCTTGGTTTTGTACATTCTATGGATTTTGGCAAATGTAAATGATGAAAAATTAAATTGTTTCACTACCTGAAAAATCCTCTCTGCTCTTGCTATCCACCCTTCCTGCCTCTATGTTCTTTTTAAAACTTCATTTACATGTTTGATGAATACAATCTGTTCATTCAGGAGGATGCTATATTAACACTAGGAACAAAGATGATTGATTGTATAGTTTCAGAAATACATATTTCTGACATTGTTGACACTTTTAATTAAATGTTACAGTAATATACCTTAGAATTTTCATCATCCTGATTATCCATAATAATAATAGTAGGATAACAGAATATAATTCAAGGACAGTATGGCAGTATGGCAGTACCCTTTTCTGTTCTATTATGCTAAACAATGTGTCCTGTGCAACTATGAGGAAGTTTAACATACTGCGATTTTGGTATAGCTTTTTCCTACAACGAGAATTGATTCTTGATTCAATGAAGTTTTTTGTTTCCTCAACATATGAAAACCAACAGATATTCAATCTTGCAATTTTAATGTTTCTTATGCTGTTTGAACTCATAAGCTCAAACAGAATGTACACTCAGATTGATTAAATCAAAATGAGTCATGTGCAGGCAGATCCAACATATTTGCTAGTTTAGTAACTCCAAATCCTCTAGAAAATTACACATTATAATAAAGATTTATAATTATGAACATTATTACATGTTTTTAAAATATGTTATAAGAAACTTCTTATGGGTTGATAATCATACAGGATTTTTATCCCTTTGCAACCTAATTTACAATAGACATGGCATTGCATGTGAAAATAAAAGATGAAACACTTTTTTTTTTTTTGCCATACTAGGGATTGTACCCAGGCCCTTATGCAAGAAAGGCCAGCACTCTACCTCTAGTTTACATTTACAGCCCATAAAATATTTTAAATTGCTCTATCTCATAAAGATAGATATAATAGGAGAGACCAAACAAGACTGTGGGAACAAGTAATCAGATGAATAATAGTTAGAGACATAGCACTCACCAGAAGGTTGGATCTTAAGTCAGTAAAGGGTAATCAAGAAGTAATCCAGTTGATAACTATACATTCTTAGAAGTCTCATGAATGGATTGCACCAGGAAGTTTTAAAATAGAGAGTTATGGTCATGTTTACAAGAGGAAGATTGACTGGGTGTGGTGGTGCATATTGTAATCCCAGCAGCTGAGGAGGCTGAGGCAGGAGGATTGCAAGTTCAAAGCCAGCCTCAGCAATTTAGTGATGTCCTAAGCAACTTAGCGAGTCCCTGTCTCAAAATTAAACAACAACAACAACAACATCAACAAAACAAATAAATAAACAAGAAGATTGCTTGAAAATTCAATTCAGAAGCAATAAGAACCAAAACTTTGACAGCTAGGCAATTCCCCTTTCTCTATTCCAGCTGAATGTTACGAATTTATTCTCTGAAGGGAGTAAAAAAGTCTCTGGATGGTAGCTCTCAGATACCATTTAAAACCCTACCATTTAAAAGGAATTCAATATGACAATCAAGTGGATTAAGTAAATGTTATAAAAAACTGTAACAAAATATTGATGTGCTCCATGCACAAGTTATTCACAATTTTGCTTACAGGAAGCTGTCATCTAGTTAGGTACTCTCTGAGATGGTGATTGAGAATTCTTTTACAGAATATAAGCAAATCAATAGAAAAGACATGCTGTTATAATGAGTTCCTCAAAGAAGCAATCAAGACAATTACCCCATGGTCATGGGTGAATGTATCAAAATCCACCCATGTACTCAGAGTATCTATTCAGCTTTTTAGTTAATTACTATACTTGTAAATAGCAAATATCCCCTGACTGCTGAAGAAGTTCTCTAGCATAGAGGCTGAAGTCTGAAACAAATAGAATAATTTAGATATAAGAGGGACTATAGAAATAAAAGCAAACCTCAAGTATGAAGAAGCAAACAAATGAACAAAAAACTATGGCAATCATTCTCTAAATATGTAAAATAAGAACATGATAGAATAAAAAAGTACAAGTATATATTATTTGAAATTAAAATATAAATGTATATGAAGCATTCAACAGAGGGACTTAAAGATGATACTGAAGAAAACTTCCAGAAAGAAGGGGTGAAATAGAAGAATTAAGTTTTGAGATCTACTGTATAGTAGTGTGGCTATAGTCTATTAACAATAATGTATTGTACATTTTAAAATAACTAGGAGTAAATTTCAAATGTCTCACCATAAAAAAATGATAGGTAAGCAAAGTGATGAATATACTAATTAGCTTGATTTAATAATGCCACATTGTATAAATTTATCAAAACATCACATCATATCCCATAAATATATAAAATTATGACTTGTTAATACAAATCTAATAGGATCTAATCTAATTGCCTCCGGTGAAAGCCATTTACCTTAGAATTTGGTGGGCAAGTCTCAGTGCCGGGCATTGCTCTTTTTAAGAAATTAACGTTCATTAAAATAAATACACTTTAATGTAATATAAATAGTTAAATTATAAAGATACATAAAGTTATAAAGTGAATTTAAAATAAAATATCATCTCTCAAAAATAAACACAGGCACAAAGCCTTGCCTTTTAAATCTTAACATAAATGGTTTCTACGTTAGAATTCTACATGTATGGAGTTTAAGAATATATGAAGACATACACAGGCAAGAATTATTTATCTCTTTAACACTCACTTCATGGAGATTCTGGTGTTTCCCATAGAATGGCTATAGGATGGAAAGGATCCAACTAAGAAAGTTTAATGGAATATCCAAAAAAATTCCTAACAAGTAGCAACATAAAATAGTTATCAACTGTCAAGATTAAAATGTTCTAAGTTTTTTTCCCCAGGATTTGAAATTGAATCCCTGATAAATCTAAGTGTACTGAGGATAGATGCAGATAATTGGCAGAGTTTGCAGTTGAAATTTTACTCAACATGAAATAAAAAATAAAATAGGAAATTATTAAATGTAGTGAAAACAAAGACTTATTGAGAAAAGAAAAATAATCATAAATCATACAAAATCTATAGTTTTGCTAATAGTATTTACATAGGTACAGTATTATTGCCAAATATTTCAACCATAATTAAAGGCTAATAATGTCAAGAAGGATACAATCTGGGGTGGTGAAAGAGTAAATCTTTCTTTTCCATTGGAAGGAGATAATATGCCAAAACAAAGACAGGAAATCATTGTAGAAATGTATGTTTTGAGAGATAGAAGTAAACATCAAATAATCAAGTTGAAAAAAGTCTTAAAAATGTCTTTAAGGTTGTGCATCACCTTGACCCTGTTTTAACTTCTGGCTTAATCCTGTCCAGTCTCCCTTCAATCTGTCCTCTTGATCTAAAGTGGACTCTTACTCTTCTATGAACACAAGCATTCTACATTTCAAAGTCTTTTCAGTTGCAGTTCTTTTTTCCTGGAAAGCTTTATCGAATCTTCCATTCCCCTTCCTTTCCTAACATTTATTTTTAATATTTATTATCATCTAATAATATGCTAAATATTTCATTATCGGGGTCCCCACTTCACCACCTGCTCACAAATTTAGCTCACAAACTTCATGAGGAAAGGGGAATGTGTACTGTTCACTCTTGTATCTCCAGTGCCTAGGCCATTTGTGACATGATATAGGTACTTAATAAACAAGTGACCTAGTTAATATTAAATGAACAAATTAAAGAAACAGATAAATTTATAGAACAGAGTAAAAAAATCATTTTTAAATGTTTAAAGTGGCAAAATAAAAGGACAAATCTCATTTTTGTGGATAAGCAATTGAATTAGTTGTATTTTTGGTGTACATGAATTGTTTATATTCCCAATGGAATGTTCCCTTTGTATATTCCCTAAAAACATATCTATATCTATATATTATAGATATATATATTCTCAGAAAATGAAATAAAAAGAAGCATAATATAATTACTGATGTTCTTTTGCAAGAGTTAATATATATGACTTGTTCTGATTTTTCAAAAAGAAAAATTAGGAAAAGGAGTTCTGAGATCTGAGCTATTTTCTAGTCTGACATTTCTTGTAGGATTACATTTCATTAATAGTTTCATTATGCAGAAGTCAGTTATTGTCATTCAGAAACAGTTTCAAGATATATGCCATTATAGAGCTTGCATGCATAAATAAGCATATTATTAATAATCAATGACAATTAGCACACAATACACTTCCTCTTAAATTTAATTATATGCTTGATTAAGAGTGTTTGGGTACTTAATTAAAATAAGAAGGTCCAATGATACTTAATTCTCTCTTATATTCGTATTACAATCCTAATAACTCCAGTCCTCACTCAATCCATGCATAGCCCCTATTAATTTTAATCAGAAATATACTTGCTCACTGAATAAAACCTGAAATGCAATTGGGTAGGTCACATCAGGGAAAACTGTATGCAGTGTGACAGTATAAAATGAGGAAAGAGTCTAGTGCAAGCAATTGAACAGAAAGATAATTGTCATAATTGGTTTCAATTAGTTTTTCAAAGCTTTGGTGAAGCAATTCTTATTGTACTATACCATGAGCTATAACCAGAAACGAAACTAGTTAGCATGATTAGTAGGTGTCAATGCTTAAAAAGGTAAAATACAGTTTAAATGTTAAGATCTCAGTGAAGATAAATGAACTGCCTAACAGTGTAAATGCATCATTGGGAAACCTTTGCCATTGTTAAATGTGATGTGGTTTGAATGGAATGAAATCAGACATATGCAATAAACTCAAGCCTCATAAATACACATTTTCTAAGGAAATGAATTCATACGCAAATGACCATCTTTTCCAGCCTGAAACAAGTGATCATTAAATGAACATTAGAATGTGGTGATATCAAGAAACTTGCAATATAGTCAAAAATCACAGTGAGCTCTTATTAATTTGCTTAAGTAATCTAAATAAATCTTAATAATGTAAATATTAGTAATGCAGTTGATACCAAAAAGGAAACTAAAGTATTAAAAGCCTCATTGGTCACATACTAGTAAATGGCAGATACGGATTCAAAGTCAGATTTATTTGATTTCATTAATGGAATTTCTTCCACTACATGTCATCGTCTAATGATAAGTTCAACTGCAAAATGTAAAACAACCGGAACAAGCGCTTTTATTTGATTTTAGTTTTCCTCCCCACTTTAAAAGCTGCCCATGTAGGAAGGAAAGATTGAACATTACCCTGTAAGAGTAAAATCCTCAAGATTTATTATTCTTCCTGCCATCCAGAAAACCATGGCTCTGGTTTCCACTTCCCCACGACTATCGCACCCACAGAGATAATACATTGCAGTTTACTTCGATTTGGGATTCAGAAAGGGTTTTTTATGTGTGTTTTTGTTTTTCAAGGGGATTTAATTCCCAAAGAGATTTGAAATAATTTAGGCCTTTTCATATTTTCCTGTCTCTCCAATTCTTTAAATGATGCTAATTCTTTAACCACAATAAAGAACTTGGAAAGGCTTGTTTTAGATCTTGAAGGACAGAAATACCTGCACATGCAAAGAAATGGAAAGAACTTCAAAATGGTGAAAGCAAAGCTGTGAAATAAGAATGCAAATAACATATTCTGTGGCAGTGAATATTTGAAATAAAACATGTGAGTAAATGATGGTCTTTCTGATCCTTGAGTTGTAACCTCAGGTGACTTTTCTCTAGTCTCTTTCTGTTGTTCAGATGTTGGTGATGAAGAGTTGGCCAACTCTTGATAAACTTAATTGCAGTGGTACTCAGGGTTAATTCAAAATATCAGGGTTAATTCAAAATATCTAACCTAGTACCTTTTCCTAGAAACAATATTAAATTCATTTATGTTCTAAAAAGTGTTTCTTTTTCTCTGGTAATGTTATAATATTTGTACTGGAAATGATAAGTTAAAATAAAAACCTAAAATGTGTGTCACTTCTTTGTAATTAAGAATAGTAGTGAGGAAACAGATATTATGAGTTGGGCAGCTAGTAACTCCTGCCATGTTATAGCAAATGGTGAACCAATTACTCATGACAATGTGAAGGGCACATCACTGAGGCTTTGGCTCAAAAGGATGAGGTTCAAAAAACCATGGTAAAGTATACTGTCTGTTCCTAGGCAGGGTTTTACATCAAAGAGAGGATCAGAAATAAATTTGCTATTTTAAAGGAAGGAGCGAAAAAAAATAAACTCTAACATTCTGGTGATTTAAAGGTTGGAAAAGTCACCTGCTTCTTTACAGGAAGGGATAGGGATAGTTTACTAGAATCTTATATTAAATTTCTTAATCCAAGGAGCTAAAGACCAGATTTTCAAAAAAATGTTGCATTCCTGAATAAACTTGTTTCAGATCAGCTTAAGGTAGTCCCAATTACAATGACAATAAAACACGGTTAGAGCAATTTGGGGGTCCACAGAAATGTTCATTGGCACATGAAAATAATGAGGAGCAAATAAATCAATTTCTAAGAAGTTATTGAGAAAAGTTCTAGCCAAATATATTCTATGACTCATCTGTAAACCCTTTTGATTGTTCAACCCTTAGGCAATTTTGAATACCAAACCTGCAATGTAGAACTGTACACTCCTGAGGATAGTTTATCCTCCCACACACTCTTAATATTTTGCCACAAAGAATGTGGACAAAGAAGAATGATTCAAAAAGAAGAACAAGATACAGATCATAGGAAGCAGAACTGGAATCTGCCATGGTAGTGGCTCTTCCTAACTTCTGCCCAGCAGGATCTGTTCATTTCCATAACTGTCTCTCTATAATGTGGAACAGTCCCCATTCCTCATTTTTTTTTTCCAAATGGGGGATATTTATTGTGATCATCCTTTTTCTGCTCAACCAGGTCTCTGATTGATGAGGAATTATGGTCAGCTCTAATAAAAAAAACACCAGCACTAATGTCTAAAACTCCTAGAAAACTTGGAATTGGAGGAGTATGTGGTAATGATAAAGGGATTGGCAGCAGTTAAGGGAAAGGAGGAAAGGTTGCTTTTTCTTACCATGACCACTTTCAGTCCCAGTATCCTAGAATTCAACATTTGCAGCAACCTAGATTTATCTTGCAGACAAAGGCAATGCCTTAGGGGATGATACACAAGGTGGAAGAAACCTGTGTCCCTGATGACCTGCTCTGAATTCTCCTTGCCTAAACCAGTGAGACAGTCACATAGAGATAAATAATTGCTATTATATTTAAGCAGTTGCATTTTGGGGTCTTGAAGCACCAGCACTAGCACCCTAAAACAGCTATTTTCCCATCTCACCAACGTGTGACCCAATGATACTTTTCCGAAGTTCATTCTCCATCTCCTCATATGTATGTTATACTATTCAAATCAACATGCTTTGTATTACCCTGGACCACATCTTGCATAGTCCTCCCTATGGTTCTTATTCATATGATTTATTTGACTCTTTTTGATTCCAACTAAAATTCTTCCTATTTCATCTAATAATCTTCCTTTTGTATCAGTATAAATTTTTAAAAAATTTTTATCAGTACAATTTTTAAAAAATCTCAACTATGGAACCAGCATTTTTCAGTGTTTAGAAGGTCACATTATGCATATCTTTTCATTCCAGCTAGGTTACAAGTTTCAATAAGATATAAATGGTGTCATATTTGTTATACCCCTTTGACATTTATGCCTCAGGCTTCAATAATTATTCAGTGATGGATTAATTGCTAAAATACAGTGGCATCTCTCACTCATCACATTTGATGATTAGATAATCCAGTAAATTATCCATGAGTAGCTTAACATGTCTTTTTGAAGAATTAAATTACTTTTATTCCAAAGTTTTAATACAGATGCTTGTCCCAATTCTGTCATAAGGGGAGGAAAGTCTTTTTATATTTCTCTGTTAATCTGAATCAAACTATTAAATTCTATCCTATGCCAGATACAGCATTATTCCATTTTTAGAAACATTGAAGTGAGACTGGGGGCTAACATACTTCCTTTCTATATTATTATTTCTTCTGCTGCAATAATATTCTGGCACCTATAGAGGATATAGTTAGTTTCTAATAATCATAATTTTTTTCACATTTCATGACATTTCCACCCAACTCTCTTAATACATAGATGCACAAAAATATCCTATCATTTCCATGAATTTCAGTTGACAAAATTTATTTTGCTAAAAAGACATTGATTAATATTTGAGATTGGAAGAACATTAATTGCCTCTTCTTATTAAGAAGACTTGTCCCTCACAAGTCAAAATAACATATTAATAACCATTAGTCTTTGTATATCATGCAAAGGATTTTCTACATTGCATTTGTCCATTAATTTTGAACTGAGTCTCAGAATGTTTTTCTGTATTGCCCCTGGGCCCTATTTATGGATCTTCAGTATCAAAACAATAAGATGTTCCTTAGATAGCTAACATCTTTATGTGTTTGTCTTTGTATTAACTCTTCCTCTAGTACATTCTTTCTTCATTTGGATACATCTAGTCAATCCCAAGATTTATCATAATATTTTATTTCAATTTTTGTTTTGGGGGCATGGGAGGTTTAATCTAGGGGCACATTTCCACTCTTTTATTAAAATTTATTTATTTTTTATTCATTTACGTAAAGGGAGTACAATTACCGTTTTTCTGGTTGTGCACAAAGTAGAATCTTACCATTTGTGTATTCATACATGTACACAGGGTAAGGATGTTTGTCTCATTCTATTATCTTTCCTTCCCTGCCCCCTCCCAACACCTCATTTCGGTCTACACAATCCATCCTTTTTCCATTTTTCCATTACCTCCCCCCACCATCGTTAAGTATCCTCAACCACTTATCAGAGAAATCATTCGGCCTTTGGTTTTTTGGGATTGGCTTATTTCACTTAGCATGATATTCTTGAGCTCCATCCATTTACCTGCAAATGTCATACTTGTATTATTCTTTATGGCTGAATAATATTCCATTGTGTATATATACCACAGTTTCTTTATCTATTCATCTATTGAAGGGCATCTAGGTTGGTTCCACAATCTAGCTATTGTGAATTGAGCTACTATAAACATTGATGTGGCTGCGTCACTGTAGTATGCTGATTTTAAGTCCTTCAGGTATAGGCCAAGGAGTGGGATAGCTGGGTCAAACTGGTGGTTCCATTCTAAGGTTTCTAAGGAACCTCCATACTGCTTTCCAGAGAGACTGCACCAATTTGCAACCCTACCAGAAATGTATGAGTGTACCTTTTTCCCCATATCCTTGCCAACACCTATTGTTGTTTGTATTCTTGATAAAAGCCATTCTAATTAAGGTGAGATGAAATCTTACAGAAGTTTTGATTTGCATTTCTCTAATTACTAGAGATGTTGAACATTTTTTCATATATCTGCTGACCACTTAAGATCCTCTTCTGTGAAATGTCTGCTCATTCCTTTAGCCCATTTATTGACTGGGTTATTTGTATTCTTGATGTAAAGTTTTTGAGCTCTTTATAGATTCTGGAGATTAGTGCTCTAACTGAAGTGTGTGTGGCAAAGAGTTTCTCCCACTCTGTAGGCTCTCTCTTCACACTCTTTTTATTGTTTATTTTGAGACAGGTCTCCCTAAATTGGTGAGGGTCTCACCAAGTTGCTGAAACTGGCCTCAAACTTGAAATCCTTCTGCCTCAACCTCCCCTGTCTGAGTCCCTGGAGCCATGCCAGGTGTTATCATTATACTTTAGAACAATTGTGACAATAGAATTTTTTCCTATTGTTGGAAATACATTTTAATCAGTGTTTATCCTATTGTCCCCAAATCAATTTAGTAATTATTTTCCTCTTAGGCAGAATAGGTAAGTTTCTTGTTTATTCTAACTTCTTTTTCTTTTTTTTGTTTTTTTGTTTGTTTGTTTGTTTTTTGGTGGTGCTGGAAATTGAACCTAGGGTCTTGTGCATGCAAGGCAAGCACTGTACCAACTGAGCCATATCCCCAGCCCTCTAACTTCTTTTTCTAGCAGCCAATACTTTATCTGGCTTCCTTTTAATTAAGATAATAATAAATATTTGTCCTTTTGATTAGCAACCTGAACCTGTTGAAGTTTTGTGATCACTTTCAAAACTACAAATGTGATCTCATGTTTGCTGTGTGGATCTCATCCACAGCATTTCAGTGAGGTCCACAGCATGAAGGATAGGAATTTGCTTATAAAAGTGAATGCATTTTCATAGAATGGTGTAACCATGTAATTTCACCCATACAAGATCACCTGTTGCAACAAGATCTAGTACATAATAGGACACAAATTGAATTCATGATATGCCTTATATATTTATTTCATGCTACCTGCCCACTTTCACTCCACTATTATTGTACTTAAACATTTACTCCTAAAATTCTGTCTGATGATCTTCTTTTATATTTTTCTATTAAAGGAGATACCCAACTTAAAAATCTTTTGTTGTTTGCCAACAACACAGGGTGCTAAATTCTTGAAACTACAGAGCTGAGTCAGAATCCCTGTTCTCAAGATAATCAGTCTGGTGAGGAAGGAAATACATAAATCTATTAATCAATTTCATTCAGTTATATGTAGTGAAAGAAAAGTCCAGAAGGGCATGATAAATGCATAAGTCCTTCAAAATATTCACAAAATGCGTGCTCAAAGCAAAGTCCCCAAGTGAATTCTCAGAGTATACCATTTATGTCCTGTGTGAATGAAATGGTTTAGTGTCTATAATAGAGAATATTTTGTACACTAAAAAGTTAGAAAATGTATTAGTTTGTTTAGTGTTTTGAAGTCTCGGGTTAAGAGGTACTAGGTACAAAACATTTTACTTCAGTTTGATATTATGCTTTCCTAAATTATTTTTAATCATCTGGGAAATAAAACCCTGAGATTAATTTTCTGTAAGAAGTACAAACAACTTAATTTTACTTCCCTTAGTAGATATAATTTTACAATGTTTTAAAGCATTGTTAATTGATCTCAGCAGGATCATGCTTCATCTATTTGACAGAATAATTATGTGATTCTGTAGTCATGGTGTCCTTTATATGCTTTCTTTCCATTCTTTACTCTAATTTTCAAGGTCAGGGTTTTTTTCCCCACCGAAAATTTACTAAACATCTTGCCTTTCACAACTATTCATGTGCTTCAAACAAAATGAAGATTTGTTTTTGTCAGAGTCAAGGTTATTTTACTGTTTATTAGTAGTAATTATTCATCTTTCTCTAAATTGCTTGACCGGGTTTTATTCAATTTCTCCAAGATAAAATTTCTGTTCTCTTATGATGTTTTATATACATTCTCTAGATTTATATTATTTTGTAAACTTTTTAATATTGTTAATTCTTCCCGATTTGTTAGCTGCAATATGTAAAAAATTTATCACTTGTTAATTACTTTGCCTGGCCTGGTGCTTGATCTAAGACATTAATCAACAGATGAATGAATGAATCAGCAAGATATATAGGCAAGTTCTTGTGATTTTGATAATGCAAGTCTTCTACCAAAAATTGAAATTAGACCTATAATTTCATTTGTAACTTAGAAGCATTTTTTACCTTGACCAATTACTATGTTTTCATTAATATTAAGGCATCAAGAATGAACTAACATTGATAATTTGTGTTTAAAGAAGATTTGATACATGAGGTTACCTCTAATGGATCATAATATAATCACAACTAATTAAGGGATCTCAAATACAATATTGATTCTAATAATAATAAAGCTACAATTTGAAATGGTAATATTTTCCATGTATTAACTTGATCACTGCTTACATATAAGCATGTAAATGATTTATATAGATTGTTTTATGTATTCATATCAATATTTTTATGTAGTTGATATTCTGAATAATATGTAAAAATCATTTTAGATACTCATATTTTTAAAAATTAATTTTGATGATTCAACAATTTTTCCATTAAATGTTTAATTAGTATTAAATGGGAAAACATATATATAAAGATGTATGTATATATGTGAATATATATAATACATGCTTAGGAAAATCTCTGCTCATATATAGGTTTAGAATGGATGTCAATTATATACTATTATTCCATTCTGAAGAACAAACTTTTAGTGATGAAAATAGTTCCACTTTATATTCAGGAGTCTATAAAATATATGTATTCACTATGTGAACCTATCTATGAACAACCATTTTTAAAAATTTTTCCCAGTCCAGTTTCTACTCTACCACATTCACAAAACCTACAGTCACTCTATTACCAAATCTAGTAATTATTATAGTATTTTGGTTCTTATACCATTTGATTTTTAAATATATTAGTTAACAGTTCTTTTAATTTTTAAGTGCTTTTATTAGTTCATTATAGTTAAACATAATACTGGTTGAAATGATCATACATGCATGAAATATAATTTGCTCCATTTCGTTCCCCAGTACTTCCTCTTTCCCTTCTCTTGTCCCCTTTTCTCTACTATATTGGACTTCCTTCTATTTATTAATAGTTTTTCTTTAATTAGTGCTTTACAGATATGCATACTGCAGTATATTTACATATGTATATAGTATAATTTAGTCAGTTTCATTCCACAGTTCCTTCCTTTTCCCATTCCTCTTCCTTCTCCCTATATCACTTTTCTCTATCCCACTGATTCCCCTTCTATTTTCATGGGCTCACCATGCCCTACCGCCTTTTTCCTTATTTTGTTATAGCTTCTACATATGACAGAAAACATTCAATCCTTGGCTTTCTGAATGTGGCTTATTTCACTTAGCATGATGATGTTGAGTTCCATTTTTATCCTATTTCAGATCACGATTTAAACTTCCCTTTATCAGGAAATCCAGTCTAGTTCTTCTCTTATATGCTTTTATAATAATTTTAGGAGGTTTCCTTTATCCCACATGTTATATAACAATCAAGATTTTATAATCATTTATTTCTTTTGGTCACCATCAGGTTATAAAACCCAAGAAGGTGGGGCCACATCTGTCTTTTGAAAGATTATATCTTCAGAGTATTATCAAAGATAGACATTTAATAATCACTTGTGGAATAATTATTTGTTTTTCTTAAGTAACATTATATAATATTGAAATGAGTTAAGACTTTAGAGGGAGCAAACCTTGACTTAAGCCCTGAGTCTACTCTTTTTTTTTTAATTTATTTTTTAAATTTTTATAGACTTCATTTTGATTCATTGTACACAAATGGGATACAACTTTTCATTTCTATGGTTGTGCATGATGTAGATTCATACCATTCATGTACTCATACATGTATATAGGTAATGAGGTCTGTCTCATTCCACCATTTTTTATAACCCCACCCCCTCCCCCTCTGATTTCCCTCTTCCCAAATCTAAAGTTCCTCCATCCTTCTCTCACCCCCCCACCCCCGCAACCTGATTATATATCATCATCCACTTATCAAGGAAAACATTCAGCCTTTGTTTTTTGGGGATCAGCTTATTTCACTTAGCATGATCTTCTCCAATTCCATCCATTATACTCTTTATTAGTTTGTGAAACTGAAAAGTTACTTAGTCTAAGTCTCAGTTTCCCATTCTACACATGGGAATAAGCATGTATGATGCAACATGGGAGCACTTTCCAGATCCTATAATTGTTTATTTTAGTCATCTGAACCTTTCGATCAATATACTGATGGCATTTGCTGGTGAACATGATAACCAGAGCCTATTAGGCAAATCTGCTTTTAGATTTAATTATTTATATCACAAAAAAATGAAATAATAAGTATGATATAGATATCTTGCATATACATTGATGATATCCATGTAAATTCTTCATGTTTTGCTTAAATCTCTGCATTCCTTAAAAGTGGTTTGAAAATATTTAAACAAAATCACTACTCGTAAGTAGTTGAAACATGTATTAATATATTGATTATTAGTTTATATTTTCCTGTATTGTGGTCAGATATTTCATTTTTTTCTGATATTCAGAATCTTTTTGGCTCGTAAAAACAATGTCTAAAAGTTACTTTAACCTAACTGTTTCTAAAACTGCATTAATTAGAAGTTAATTTGATTCTAAAACTTGGTATGGAGCACTATTTATTTTAAAAATCAAGACTAAAATGTGCTTTTTAGTTGAAATACAGTATTTTTTGATGGTGAGTTATGTAATTCTTCAGCTGATATCACATCCTTTTTGGCTCTGAATCTTAAAATGGACACAGCTTAGAGAGAGGTCCCAAAATAAAAGATTGAGAAAGGACAAAAAAGAAAAAAGAAAAAAAAATAGAATCCATGAGCAATGGCTATAGAATCAGGATGTATAAAACCTGGAGGTAAAACATCTGAACTATCTTCAGGAGTTGACAGACTATAATGGGTAGGTGTTCTTATTTGTGAAGGTGATAAACAAGGGCAAGCAACAGCAGGAATTTCCTGAAGGTGAGGACCATACATGTTTTGGAATTATCTTGTTTCAGTTTCATTTTGAAACAACCTAAATTTTTATCATTCTTTGGATTCAGAAATAATTCAGCCACAAAGCAGGAAATTAGGTAATCTATTAAGATTCCATCTGATGTTATTATTCATTCACGGCTTCACTTGATATGTTTTCCATTTTTGCTTTAGGTACTTTGTTCTGGGTAACGTTTACTTATTCATTTAAATCAAAGTCAAATCTGAGTATAACAACAATTTAGAGCTTTCTTCTCTTTCCCTTTCTCTACCTAACTGATTCCTGTGAAATAATTTGAAAACTACTTCTCTCCTAGATATATAACTTTATGATAATTGAAGTCTTGACCTTAATTATTTTTTAGAGGGTAGAAGGGAGAAGAGTGGATTGATTATAAGGCCAAAAGTGGTAGTTTCATTAAAAGCATTTCCTTTGTTATTACTATATTCAGAGAACTAAATTCTTATTCATTTTATCAAAACTTATTAACCTCTCCATCTATTGCAGCAGACATCTCATCTATTCATCAAACACATTTTAAAAGAAAAATTAAGGTTTTCAACAAAGTACTGTACAATTTTAAGCATTCAAAGAGCTGCTTAAAATTCACAGAAAATACATTTGTTTTATGTTTTACTGAAAATGCACATAAGAATAGGTCTTGGAAAATAAATAAATTGAAATATTAGAAATAATTATTCTTGGTTACACTTAAAATATTTTTCAAATTGTAGCTTATGATATTGAGGGAATTATATATTATTCATAGGAGCCATTGGTAGTAAATGTTAGTCAAAATCTTTTCTAAATGTGAGAAACCCAAAATAAGTGATTTTAAACTAAAAGTATATTTTACCTCTAAATGCATACAAGTCCTATGGATGTACTGTTGTTGGTACATTTTTTTCATCAATAAAAATGACTTCATGTTTAAAATTACCCAGTGATTTTTTTCTTTTACTAACACTGGAATGTTTATAAGCAAAATTAATGTGAGTTTAAAAAAATCCTCCTGAAATCACTCTAAGCTTATTGCAGAGAGATAACCTTATTATAAATAGAGATAAAAATTTTACCTCTCTACAAAATTATTATAAGTATCCATTATTCTTGTAATTTCCAACTACATATTATGAACCATCTTTTTATTTTGATATTTTTACTTAATACTTTGATACTTTCAAAATTACAGCAGCTTATAATCATTTGGCTTAGCAAAGATATTGCATGGGATTTACTGCACAAATTGAATAAATTCCAAGACAAAACTGGAGCATGTTTTGGTTTTACATTACGATGTTTGCATCACAACAACTTTTTATTTCACAAAACCATAGAGCTCCCACACACTTTTACATAGCTTACCTTAATATTAACTGCTTAGGAAACCATAGTACAATTATCAAAACCAGGAAATTAACATTTGTATAATACTACTAACTGAATTATAGACTCTACTCAAATTTAATGCTTTTAGTCCATCATTTTGTCTTTTTATTGATTATTATTTATAGTTTAAGGCAATATAATATAGTGTTCATAAAACAGAAAATTTAGAATGCAATATAAGGAAAAATAATTCATTCCAAACTCATTATTCTGTTAGTTCTGCTATTTTTATTTGATTCTTTGGTAATTGAATGTGAAATTGGATTTTTTCTGAAATGAATATTGATTTTTAACATCTCATTTTTAGATTCTTGTTTACTTTTAAGAGTTCACTAATAGAAAAATAGCAGTAAGTAAAATATTCTGATCTATCACATATTTTTGAGATACTTTTCATGTTGATCTACATAACTGTCACAACTGTATGTCCTTATTATAACTATTGTATTTTCAAGTTTAAACAAATAATAGAGCTGGAATTATATTCCAATATTTTTAAATTCAAAAACCATGCTCAATTTCTTACTGTAGTGTGTTTCTTGTTTAAATGAAAAAAAAGAAAAAAAGGTGTTTACTTAACATGTGTTTTTCCTGGTAAATACCCATGACTGAGGGTTAAGTAGAGGCATCAAAATATTGGGGATCACACTAATGAAATGGATATGCTTGTTACCTTACTGTTAAAATGTAACTCTGAAAAGCCAAATAAAAGTGGTATCAACCTCAGTTTTGCTTATCTGCAAAATATGAGTAACACTGATTTCAAAGATTGTTGTGAAGCCAAAATAATCTAAATTATCCAAAATTCTATAGCATAAATAATGACATATAATACCTATGTAATTGTGTTTATTTCCCTCCCATTTCCTCCCAAACTTCACTGTTACATGCATTGGTATAGAAGAGATTTTCTGTGACTCTTCTCTAAAAGAAAAAGGATATCTATATTTATACTGTATTTTATAAATTGAAATACACCAAAATATGTATTAAAATAACTCCATTCTCCTTTCCTTATCTTCTATAGAATTGCAGAGTAGCTCTTGTGGAAACCCTGGAGTTCCACCTAAAGGTGTGTTATATGGCACAAGGTTTGATGTTGGGGACAAGATCCGCTACAGCTGTGTAACTGGATATATCCTGGACGGCCACCCTCAACTCACTTGCATAGCCAACTCAGTTAATACAGCCTCCTGGGATTTTCCCGTTCCCATCTGCAGAGGTAAAAGTTACATATTTTTACACGGATTTATAAATTTGTTAGACATAATGGAAACCGTTATACAACAGTGTATTTGAAAAATGTTTCTTGCTTGCTTCTGTAGAATATAAATCATGTATATCAAATAGTGCTTGACAAATATAGAAAAATACTAAATACTTGATAAGACAACATTACTTTGAAATGAGACATTGAAATATTTCTGTATATTTTATATTTACTTGTAGATATGTAACGTATGTGTACGTGTTCTTGCATTTGTATAGAAAAAATTATATGGAGTTTATGTTTAGAAATGTAATTTGACTGTCAAAGCAATTATTTTACATTGAGAAACATTGACTACATCTCTTAATCTTTTAATGATTTCTGGTAAACAACAGCATAAGAATTTGTGATATTGACAGTATTGTATGGGTTACTATTATACTATAGAGAGTATATTGTGAGGAAAGTATAAAAATTATAATAATATGATATTGTGGACAAAGATTCAAAATACATAACCTGGAAAATAGTACATGTTAACATTAGCTAAAGTCAGAAAAATCTTGACCACAGAAATGCTGGAGACCAACATTGATTTCTCTCTGAGTCTTCTTTCCTAATGTTTGTTCTCATTTATCTTTTGACACAGATTTCCAAAATCTCTCTATAAATGGGAATGTGGGATTGTCCAGCTACATATCTAAATTACTAGCTTCCTCCCAAACATGTGACTGCAAATCCATGCAGTGTAACCTAAAGAAATCAAACACAGTTAACAAACACAGTTAATCTTATTCCAGCATTGTCAGTTAGCATGTACATTATCTTAGGCAAATTGTATCAACATTTTGAGTCTTGAATATCTCATTTTGTGATTGAGAAAAAAAATCACAACCTGTTCCATTTGCCATAAGTGTTCTTTCAATGTTGGGTTGCTTTGCTTCTCATCTTTCTGCTATTATTATTGCAGTTACTGCTGCTGCTAAAGGTATAATTCCTATGGCTTCTACTATTAGCCATTATTTATTTGAACACTAAATATGTTAAGAAATTTAGAAGCATTATTCCCTTTAAATTTCACAATAGTAAACTGAACTCCGCATATTTAAGAATAATTGCTCAAGGTTACTCAGCTAGTAAACATTAGGAACTATAAGAATCTGAGATTTTACTCCACCTGAAAGTCAACAAGTTTCTCTGCCAGTTTCATGAATGGCAATAAAAGACACAAGACTCTCAGGTCTGGAAATAAGGATGATTTATTATTTACAGCAGTACCAAGAGCCAAAGTAACAGGATTTATACAAGACCCTCAAGCCCCAATTCCCATGAAATGATACGAAGAGTATGAGATGTCTGCACACATACAGAGAGGTGTCATAGGAGATAAACCCTGAGTTAAGGAACCTAAATCTTTTGTAATGGGAAGCAAGCACTCCAACTCTTTATTCAAGAGAGAACTATTTCTATCTTACAAGGTTATAAGAATATTTGTCTTGCTGTGGTAGAATCATTATTTATGTTGTTGTAGGCTATTTTCTACACAATCATCATCAAAAACAGAGTCTGATAGGAAGAGCAGAAGGATAGCTGGGATTTCTGCTTTCAAGATGTGCACAAATATAAGAATCCATGAAGCAATTCTCCTAAGAGTAAATGAGATGTTGTAGGGAGGCTACAATTGAACCATTCTCTCTAGTTTCGAAGTCTGAGCAATGTTAACAATTTGACACTTCACAAAAAATAATTTGTGACTCTTAAATATAGTTTATTATAATGAGAGAAAATGAAATACTGTATGTGAATCAACCAAAAGAAATAGGATTTAAAAAAAAACATAAATCATTCCAACTCAAAAGTCTTGATAAATACTTAAAACCAAGTATTTTAAAATGTCATAAGATTCTTAAAATCAAGAAGCATTCTATGTTATGGAACTCCTTCTCCATCTTAATTTAAATGACAGCTCTCATAGTCAGAAAAATCTTATTCTAAACTTACTGATGAGTCTTTAAGAAAAATTTGCATTATCTTGGAAACTCTTTCTTTGGATACTGAAAAGAGAGGGAGGAAGAGATAACTAAATCACAATACTGTTAGAGTTCAAAGTACTAGCACAAGTAGGTAATATTAATTTATTATTTATGTTAGCTCTATCTTCCCACTTTTCCTTAGCACTTATTTCCATAACCTCCTCCCAAAGAGCCATCAAAACCAATTTGAAATGGGTAATTTCAACTATCTTTCTGTCCAAATGTAACCCTAGAGCCAACACTTCTACTTCAGGGTCAAATTCTATTACCAGAGTGTATATCCTACATCCCTACTACTCATTCTGAAGTCCTTACAGGCTTATTATTATTCTTATTCTTATTTTGACTTTCACTCTAACCTCTGGCTTTTCATCTATCAAAAAAGTGGCACCCTTTGTGTTTGGAAAGGCTGCCTGCTTAACTCCAGTCTGCCAAGCTCACCTTTTCTTCTCTCAACAATAATACTAATGAATGCATTTACTCATTCAAGTGTATTCATTAAAGGCCTACCCTGTGAAAAGCAATATTTCAAGAGCTGAGGATCAAAAGATTGATTAAGAAACAATTTCTGCCTTTAAGAACCTGTGGTCCAGTGGGGCAGATTGTAATGTAATCAAGTAATTACAATAATGTGTGATCATTGCTTTAATGTCAGGATCTTGACACTGTGAAGAAGCAGGCACCTTGATAAGGAAGGTATTAACATTTCCCAGTTCAGTGGATGGAAGTTCAGCTAGGGACATTGCTTTAAGAGAAGATTTCATAGAGGATTGCTAAAAATACAAACTATATAGAGCAAGAACATTTGAATGAGGCAATAATTCATGTAGAAAGTACAATTTTTTCTTTCCAGCCTCAAAAGCAGTTCTCATGTGATACTAATATTCACTGGCTAAGGGTAGATTCTAAGTCATACTTCATAGAGCACATGATCTAATTTTCTAAGATGCAATTTTATTCCCACTAACCAATTTTTTATTAAAACTTAATAAATAAGGACTAGAGTATTTGCAGCGTGTGTCATCATCATTCAGTTAAAGGAAAAGATAGGAGACGAGTCAGTCCATGCCTTCCCTTTTTTGCTCTTTGCCACTTGATAGCATACTGATTCTTTAATTTATAACTTTGCAGGGGGCTGATAACTCTGTAATGATCTGCTTATTGCTTCCCCTGGAGTTTACATAGACTCTCTCCTTGATGAAACCTTTGCTTTTAGAGTTCTTTGATGCTTCCTAACAATGATAGTTTAATTAAGAAAAAAATGAATGGCACATCAACCTAGAGGGTATGATGCAAGGGCTTTTTGTATTTGTTCACAGGCAGGATGAATTTTATCAACACCATCTGCTAGTATTTGTAAATGGCAACTAACTGCCTGGTGCTGGGCTAAGCAATATTCTGCACAAAGTGAAGCCTAATGCCTATGCTGTAAATCTGGAATGAAAATACCTGGAGCACTTGACTTTTTGCACCCGCTTCATGCCGACACTTCCATGACATTTATTCCCACTGAACTTTGATGTGGCCTCAGAGTCCTTCTCAACACAATGCTCCCAACCCTGCTTACTCATTAAGACAGTTGACAAAGTAAAATGGATAGGCTATTCCTTGGTTAAAGCTTCTAAAATTCATAATAATATTTGGTATTCATAATAGCATTTATGTATTCATACTCCAGGCCAAACTCATAAAACCATATGCAAAAGACACACCTAAATTATAGTGTTCTATGTGAACCCAAAAGAATTCACAAAAATTTTTAAAACAATTTAATGCAACAATGAATATATTAAGATTCAAGGACTCAGTCATGAAAAATTTAAGGTTGTTTTAGGAACTTATAAATTTTGAATTAACTAAAATTTTTAGAAGGGTGTTTTGTTTTCTTTAGGATTTTAATATTTTTAACAAAAATAAACATTTAGGAATTCAGGGAATTCAGGAATTTATATGAGAGTTCAGGGATAACACTGCTCAGTTAAAGACTATGATGCTGTAAAATGTCCATGGAGTTTATTTTGATCTTATAGACAATATCCTTTTGGGAGGAGGCTTGGATGTTAGTGAGGTGTACATGTCATATAGTCAATTGGTGCTTTGTGGCTTAAACCAAGGATTTGATAGTAGAGGTAAGCAAAAGGCTAGTGAGGGAACTATTACCTCCAACAAAGCAACATGAATTTCAATTATTAATGAAGAGGAAAAAGGGCCTTCTAAGCTTTTTTTCTTGGAACTAAGACTATCTTTCTTTCACTACTGCATGGTGAATAAAATGACTTCTAAAAATAGAAAGGTAGGTTGCTTTGTCACAATACACTATGGTTTTCCTACTGGAAAACTTGATCAAAAATTTTGGATCAAAGTATAATACCAAAACATAGAACTGAACAGAGTAAAAAAAGACAATAGTTCGAGAAGTGGAAATAGGGAAGAAAGCTTGAGCCAGACACTGTGTGTGTGTGTGTGTGTGTGTGTGTGTGTGTGTGTGTGTGAGATACTGGGGATTGAACCCAGAAGCACTTAACCACTGAGCTGCATCCCAGCCCTTTTTAGTTTTTATTTTGAGACTGGGTCTCTCTAAGTTGCTAATACTGGCTTTGAACTTGTGATCCTCCTGCCTCAGTCTCTCAAGCTGCTGGAATTACAGGCATGTGCCACTGCACAGGGCTAGCCAGATACTTTCTATATGAAAATTATAATGAAAGTCCTTCAGAGAAGTAATGAATTAACTAAGTAAGGATGTTTATTGTGTTTCTATGTTCTGTTATTGTGCTGGTATATCCAGCATTTGGAAATCATTTTAAAAAGGCATTAGAAAATAAAAAATGCCATTAATTCTGTTTTGATTACAATGCATGAATGCTGAAATGCAGTATTCATTCAGAAATATTCTACCTTAACAATTAATAAATTATTGTTAAAACTCAAGTAAAAAAAATCTCAAGTAAAAATAATTCAAAAAATAGAAAACTACAAATGTTTAATTGAATTAAAAAACAGAAGACAAAAATAACTGTTTCACTGCTTATTCATTTCCACATAGTGCTTAAAGACAAAAATATATTACAAATTGAAAAATATAAACATATTCTATTGTGAGATTTGAAGTACTAGATCAAAATAGTTGTTTTGTTTGTTTACTGCAACATAATTTTTTAACATTTTTGGTAGTTAAAATCTATGGGTCTTTAAAAAGAAAAACATTTGATTAAAAAACCTTACAAACTGCTCTTTTTCCTTAAATCTACTTCCAAAGAAGATAATGTGTTATTGTAATTCCCTGAATCATAGACAGAATAACGTTAGTGGTAAATTGTTTTATTATGTAAAAAAGAAAAGAACTCAAATACACTGTTGAATATCAAAATGTCATGAGTCACGCATTAAGAATTCATTTTGAGGATCAGGGCGTTGATGGTTTGATTTAGTTAATTTTCAACCTGTTATTTTAAGTATTATCTCAGAAAATATTTTAGCACAGACTTTGAATTTTGCCACCATACTTGCCATTTTAATCTAAGCAACATAATTTGGGCAGATTTTGCTTTCATTCACCCTATCATTTCACAGAAAAAGATCTAGTCTTTTAATGTGAACAGTAATACTTGATGCTAACAAGGAAAACATTTGCACTAACCTTTTAATGAGCCAGCAGATTAAGCATGCATCATTTAGTAAAAGCGGTATGTTATCACCTCAATTCCTGCCAGCAAATCCCAATAATATGAGGCTATAAGGAAAAATTTGCAAGTGTCACAAGTCACTTTCTGTGTCTTTATTTCTCACTGGAAAATGCAGGCTATTACCTATTTCTATTATTGTTGTGTCTAAAATAGGACAAATATGCTGATTTGTATGTAAAGATATATTATTTATAACTTTAATTTTTTTTAATGTGGTGCTGAGAATCAAACCCAGTGTCTCACATGTGCTATGCAAGTGCTCTACCAGTGAGTCACAACCCCAGCCCCTGTAAAGATATATTTTTAACTATGAAAATCATGTGGAGACATGGGTATATGAAAACTGATAGCACCAGAGAATGATAGATCTAGTTTCAAAGACGTTACAGGCAGTAGAATTAATTTTTCTCAGAGCTATAGTGTTTAAAGGAATTTTGAAATCTCACATTAGCCTATTAAATTAGGTTGTAATCAGCAAGTAATATATATCATTAGTGAAAATATGTTTTCCAATATGTTTTAGAGAAGTTAGCAATTGTGAGTTACTCATTTATTGACGTTCTCTAATTTGAAGTATTTTGAGAACAAATTAGAGAACTATGCACAAGCTACATTACTAAGAATGAAACAGTTCTAACCTTCTTGATACAGTGTATCAAATATGAAGCTTTGCTTTTGAAAAATGAAATAACCAATTCATTTCTTGCCCAAATGTGTGTATTTTAATTTCATTCCAAAAAATAGTGTGCTAGTCTTCCATAGGATTCTTCTGTAGAGATGAGAAAAATGAACTTCCTTTCTTATTATATGATCACTTGTTATATGCTCTGTGGCTAAAACCGTCAGCCCTAGCCTTAACATTCCACTCATACATTATTTCCCCCAATTTGTATTTGTGGGTTGTGTCTTCCTCCATTCAGAAAGTCATTTAATTTTTTTTCCAATAACTCAAACATGATAACTCAAATATTTTTTGGTTTACTTTATTGTTCCAAGTTCTCTGTTTCTTCCTGTATCACTTTTATTTTAAACTCATCCACTTATTTTGACAATGAAGATACAGGCATTAGATCTATATTTTTAGTATTATGTTATTTTGATGTATTATTGATTTAGACATTTGTTGTTTACAGAAGAAAGTTTCACTTTCTTTTTTCCTGCAATTACTACAAAAATCCTAACAACATATATTTTCTAAAATCAAAGACAAAAGTCAGCCTCTTTTTGAGGCAATTTTATCTTGTTTATGCCAATTCTGTGTAACTTGGAGCCATATGCTTCTTTGGAGGTTTTGGTACTTTTGAAGTCTTATTTTGTTTTGACAAGTAAGAATTTAAAAGCAAATTTTATAAATACCATGTTCTAACTGTTTAGAGAAAGTTTATATTTTTAAAGAAGACATAAAAATGTTTTCACTTAATATGTACAGATCTCGTTGAATAATGTTCCCCCAAATAAATACAATTTTATAAACATTAAGCACTCTTTGCTAATATAGATCTATCTACATTTTACATGTAAAAAGAAAAAAAATGCAATTTTATATTACAAAAAAATATATATTTTTTTCTTTTTCAACAAAGCATTCATACTATTACATAGGCCCGTGACTTAAAATGATGGAGCACACTTAGTCAAACAATATATTGACAGAATTATAAAATACACTGTTCAATGCATGGTAAAAACGTTGGAAAGCAATCTTAACTTCCTGCTAGGATATAAACTCAGTGAACCACAGCAATGACCATCTGGTATTCTGTTGCTGTTTGTAAAGCCACCTTGCTAAATATGAGGTAAAATAATTTCGGATAAATGAATGAAGGAAGGAGAGTGATAGACACCAAAGAAACTGAGTAATGCCATGCTACATATATTTTAGTAGACTATCTCCACATGAAAAATTTCGTTGTTTTTAGATTAAGAGAGCATAATAAGAATTTTTTATGAGTAATTGTGAAAAATACTATGCATTTTTGATCTTGGACTTCCCTGTGCAGTTTTGCAGGTTACCTGCTAATTTAGGAAGTTACTTAAGAAATATACATGTTTTGAGGCATTTGATGATGAAAGTACTTCCATAGAGTTAATAATAGAGAACAAAATCTGAATACTGAAACTAGGTCACTACGAAAACTCGACTTTTAGTCTATTGATTAATATGCTTCAAATCTAAATTCTTTCTATATTCACTTTCCTTATTCTTTCTCCATTTTAAATTCTGACACCAAAAAGAATTAATTTTTTTTATTGTATAGTTATTATAGACAAGATCCTGACTCTGAATATTTGAAATCTTGAAAGAAAAACTAATATTTTCTATAGCTTTGTTTTTGTTGTTATGAACTAATTCCTTGTGATTTTTTACAGACAATATATCTCTTCATTTACTAATCCTTACATTTTCATAAAATATTAAGACCACTCATTGCATACTTATATTGAATTTATAGACAACTTTGAAAAGCAGTTTATGTAGCCTGAAATATGATACATATAGCAAACAAGATAAATTAAGTGCAAATAAGAAAGTTATATTAAGGAAAATAATAGGAAAGGAAAATGAAACCAAGAGCAAGGTTAACACACAAAATTCAAGCTGTAGTCTCTTAAATGCTTGTTGGACTCAGCATTAAATTTGGCTTTATTTCATTTGACAATCTAAACAAATCTGGAAAACATGATTAGTTCAGTCTCACAAATTAAAGAAAACAATTTAGGAAATACCTTTTGTAAATACATCATGTAATGCAATTTAATGATCTGCATCCTCTACAATTCAGTGCTATAAGCTTTTGGTATTCCCAAGGCTGCAGCACATCTTTCTTTCCCCATATTTTTTAATTGGTGCATTTTAGTTATGTATTGATGGAACTTGTTATTACATGTTTGCACATGCACACAATACAACAACATAATTTGGCCAATATCGCCCCACCTTTCTTTTCCTTTTTCTTCTCTAGCGTCTGCATATGTGAGAAAACATATGACCCTTAACCTTCTGAGTTTGATTTATTTCACGTAACATGGTTGTCTCCAGTTCCATCTGTTTTCCTGAAAATGCCATAATTTCATTTTTTAAATGGCTGATTTTAGCATATCTTTTTAATGATATAGAAAATGGGGTCGATGTTAAAAAAAATTGAGGATTATATTCACAGAATAAGTATAATCAAAAGACATGTGTCTAATGTCACTGGCCAAGTACAAACAATGTGCAACCCAATAGTCTAAATTTAGTTCTGATCCAATTTTTGCATATTTATAAATGTGAATCTCTTTGTTGTAAGTTTGTAATTTGGCCTGTAAATTACTCATCTAAAAACAGAACCAAAAGAATAATGCTTCTTCATTAATATGCTCTTAATTTTCTTTCCTTTTTATTGTTCAATGGATGCTTAATTTAAAAACTAAGTATTTTATATTTTCACATTTCATACAGAAAATTCAATATGATTATAGTAGATAAAGATGCTATGTTTAGCTCTAATTTGTAACTCCTTTTTATAAATACAATACTATTTTCATATTAATGTTCAGCTTTTCTGAGGCTGTTACATGATTTCATTTCTCACAACTCTTTTAAAATGATTGTTGCTGCTAAATGTTTGTATGTACCATAAAAGAAACAAAGGAGATGAAGTCATTGTCAATAGAATTGTTTATTTAAAATCACATTACAAAGTACTATTCAATAGTAGTATTGGGTATTGTATTGTTCTAAGTTTTTTTTTCAAAACAGATGATGACTGAAGAGTTAATATAAAATATAAAAATTGTAACAGCATATTTACATATTAAAAGAGAATTAGAATATTTGTATTCATACTCGTAACAAATATGTGTTGATTGAAAATGCAAAGGAAAAGGTACATTGCACTTGTTGTTTTTGAGAACCATATGATTTAAGAGAGACAAACATAAATATTCATAGTAGTAAAATGTAAAACTCCATCCACCAAAAAGGTACAGATAAGATATTATGGAATACCATAAACAGCTGCAAAGTTTATCTTAGAGGGAGATTAAAATTGATTCAGTTTTAAAGAATATATTTTATTGCCTCCCTCATTTTCATCCATTGTATTTAAAGAGTAATTTCTTTTAGCTAGAGATAGTTTTGACACCCTCTACATGTAATAACCCTATTAATTTTCATGCTCTAAAGTGGAAATCATCTGGATTCATATTTTATCAATGAGGAAACTGAGGCACAGTGAGGTTAAGAAAAATTTACAAGGTGGCATAGCTATTAAAAGGCAAAAGGGGCTGGGGATGTAGCTCAGTTGGTAGAGTGCTTGCCACCCAAGGCCCTGGGTTCAATCCCCAGCACCACAAAAAAATAAATAAGTAAAAGGCAGAACTATTATTTTAATTCAAGCATTTTGACTTCAGCTTCATGTTCTCAACCATTGTATTATTCTCCATTTCTAGTTAGTTTGATTATGAAACTTTCGCTTTCTGCTTTTTTTAAAATCTAAGCCTATGTAATTTTTTTAAATAAAATACAATCAACGATGTAATCATTTTTAATTTGATAAGACACTTTCCTCTTGATCCACTGTCCTTTTCCTCCTCTTTATTTAAATTAAGCATTTGTGAGTAAAAGTCTGTTTCTTCTCTCTTTGCCACCACTTTATCAACTGTTCAAGGTATTTCCATGGGTGAAAATAGAAAGAGAACCATTTTCAGTGAGGGAACAATTTAACTATTCCTACATAATGTGCAGATTCATGTAAGTGTTTGTAGCCTTTATAAAGTAAGCCCTTACATGAGATCTGAGAATGAATTGACTTTTGCTGATTGAGATAAATGAGAAGAGAGGTGAAAATTTCAATAAGAAGATTGGTTCCATTGATTTTTAGAGAGTTTTGGAGTCTAGGCTAATGAATTTGAAGCATAAACTCTAGGCCTGAGTAAGGCATTAAGTATATTTGAATTTTTTTGAGATCATAAGTTTTTCTTTTGACGGAATCACAACTACTGTTCATGTGAAAGTATCCATCAAAAAAGAAGAAGCCATCAGCAATAGAAGGGTGGTTTGTGTCCTCCATTTTTGCATGTCTGTGTGTATACAGAGAATAGTTGAGGGAATTTTCTATTTACCATCTCAACAGAAATAACAGCTCATATTTATTTAGTTCATGTTCTTTTTTTCTTTTCTTTTCCTTTTTAGGCTTTATTTTAATTTTTAATTTTTTAATTTTTTTGGTACTAGGGATTGAACTCAGGGACGTAAGTTGCTGAGGCTGGCTTTGAACTCATGACCCTCCTGCCACAGCTTCTAGAGCCACTGGGGTTACAGACGTGCACCACTGTGCCTAGCTTTATTTTATTTATTTTTTATTTTTATTTATTTTTTATTGGTTCTTTTTAATTATACATGACAATAGAATTCATTTTAATATAATTATACAGCAGGGATTATATCTTTTTTTCACAATGTAGATTCACACGATTCATATAATCTTATATATACATAGGGTAATACTGTCTGTCTCAGTCTACTATCTTTCCTTCTCCCACCTCCTTCTGTCCCATTTTCCTCTACACCATCCATACTTCTTCCATTCCTTTCTAATCCCCCCACAACCCCCCTTTCCCCCCATTATGTATCAGCATCCACTGATCAGAGAAAACATTTGGCATTTGGTTTTTTTGGGCTTGGCTTATTTCACTTAGCATGATAGTCTCCAACATCATCCATTTACCTGCAAATACCATAATTTTATTCTTCTTTAGGGCTGAGTAATATTCCATTGTGCATATATACCACAGTTTCTTTATCCATTCTTCAATTGAAGGGCATCTAGGTTGGTTCCATAATCTAGCTATTGTGAATTGAGCAGCTATGAACATAGATGTGGCTGCATCCCTATACTTTGCTGATTTTAAGACCTTTGAGTATAAACAGAGGAGTGAGATAGCTGGGTCAAATGGTGGTTCCATTCCAAGTTTTTTGAGGAATCTCCATACTGCTTTCCAGAGTGGCTGCACCAATTTGCAACTCCACCAGCAATGTATGTGTGTGCTTTTTCCCCCACATCCATGCCAACACTTATGAGCTATAGCCCCAGCCCTAGTGCATGTTCAAAGGATAGTTCTAAACATTAGAACTACCAAGCTGGTGAAAATCAGAAATTCTGCCAATGTTCACTTTAGATTAGGAATTAAAATCTAATAAAACCATTTTGGTAACATCTTTGTAAGATTCTAGAACCTTTACAAATTTTCAATGATGGTAATTTTTCCAATGCACAATACTCTTAATTACTGTCATTCCCGTTCTTCTAGCTGAATCAATGATAATCATCTAATGTGCATTAATAAATCTTGCATTTTAAGAAATCTATTATTGATGATAATGTTAAATAACATTGCTGAATTTTTCTCTGGATAATTGTGAAAGAAAAAAATTTAGGGGGCTGGGGCAATAGCTCAGTTGGTAGAGTGCTTGCCTTGCAAGCATAAGGCCCTGGGTTCAATCCTCTGCACTGCAAAAAAAAAAAAAAAGAAAAGAAAAATTTAGTAAGATTATTTCTCATGTCATTTTGGTACAGTTTATGGCATCTCAATTATTCAACTTTAAATTTGTTGCCAATTTTTATATGGAGAAACACTTGGAAGTACTTGACTCCATAGTTTTAAACCACACTTACTGAACTTATTTCTATCAATTTGTGTTTTCACATGAGAGTGATTCTCACCTTCAGTAATTTACCTTCATTTATTTACTCTCTCACATATAGGATTTTTAGTGTTTTTCCTTAGTATTACCATTTTGATGAGCTTACAAGTGGTAAACTTATTCTTTCCATATATTTCGACTGAGCTACCAGCAGGGATAGTTACCTGAGGTTACTTCCATTGTTTTTGTTTGTTGTTTGTTTAGTTTCTTTGGTTGGTTGTTTTGGTCATTTGAACAATAATGCAATCAATTTATATCCCATAGAGTTAATCCAGGGAACTTTAAGTACATTTTCTATGATTTGGTTAGAACCAATTATTACTGAGGAGTACTTTAATCATTTAATAACAACTTCAGTTTGTTACACTGACTTTTTAAAATTAAATTTAAGTTAACTCTTCTATCCTCATGGATAAATTCAGCTCAAGAGAGATATAATAATGGATTTCTAAGGAGATGTTTGAGATAAAGTGACTTTGGGTTAGGGAAAAAATGTAAAAGCTTGAGAAATGTTAAGAAATTTTTAAAATCTTTTATTTTTAATACATAAAAATTGACTAATTATGACATGGCTAAAATAGGTAAAGTCACATAGAAATAACAAATAACTACAATCTCAGTAGCTTCATAAAATGAAGGTTCATTTCTTTTCTCAGTCTTATTTAACCAATGCTGTCAGATATGTCAATACTTGCCATAGTCACTAGGGAGCTCAGGATCATAGAGACCCCATCACATGACATGCTCCTATAAATCCTTGGGCAAGGGAAAAAACAAACAACAAAAAATAGAAGTAACACATGGTAATCAGACACTTGTTTTTAAAATTTTGGTTAGGAAGTGAAACAAGGAAAACTCCTTTTATATTTCATTGGCCCAAACAAGTCACATGATTGTTTACTTCAAAAAGGACAAAGAAATACAAGCCTAGTACAAGTTCAGAAGACTCAGAATATTTGAGAACATTTAGAATGCTTCCATATGGCTTCAAAGAGTAGACATTATATCTGGAATTCCTAATGTCCTTTTTCTTAGTTGAAAAGAATCATCAGTATTGCCTGAATAGAATAAGGGATCTCAGATAAGTTTTATTAATATGGGTAAAGTTCTTTAGAAAATCTTCCTACCTTTAGAAGATTATCGATACATTCTTCTTCATTTTCATCCATTATTTTTCCATGTTGTGGAAAAAAGATTTCTCCACATATCAGAAATATTTCTGATATTGGATGGTAAGTATCATCCAATAACATTGAAATCAGGTACCCATTTAAAATGTTATATATCTACACCTACCATCTACACACACACACACACACACACACACACACACACACACACACCCCAAAATATATTCTGGTATTTTTACCATGTATCTTTTTATAATATGATATTTTATGAGGTAGTCCCAAAGTCGATAGTTATGAAGACCCTGAAGCTTTGGCCCTTATACTCATGAAGGATTTCTGTGTCTTCAGAAAGATTGAAAGAGAATGCCATTAGCTGCTTCAATTTGTTCCAAGAGTAAAAATGGGTAACTTGCATTTTAAAACTATGCTTTTTGACAGTCAATTCAAGTAATTACTTCAACTTTATTGTATATTGTTCTCTTCTATCTCTTGATAAAGGTAAAATTCAAAAGACAGAAATAATCTATAGGCATCTTCCCCCTGTTGCATGTATAGTCTACCATTGCACAAATGTTTGTGGCTTGTTCCTGCTCCTATGCTCATTGTAGAATCAATCAGTATTGTAAGCCTTTGTTTCTGTTAACATCTGCTGACTGATTTGATTTGTTTTTCTTTCTTTTGGCTGAAAGTATTGGCATCATGTACATTTAGTGCAAATATGACTTATTCAATCACAATTTTCAAAACACTTAGTGGTGAAAGCAATATACTCTTTCTGCCATAGATGTTTGTGGACAAATACTTATTGTGTTAAAGTGTACACATCATTTTCTTACCTACTTGTGTTTGGAAATGATTTTTAAACCTTTAATGATGAGAGGTGATTTATAAATATATTCCAAAGAATTGCATTTCCCCAGGAACCTCACTAGAGTTGGAAATGTTATGGCTAAGAATTCAGAACAATGCTTTATTTAGCATTGTAACTTTTCAGAGAATAGCATAAATTTGATTTCTTTGCTTTTCTCTACAATGTAGCCATTTTTACAACTGTCACCAAATTAGATTTAAATTCAGCATAGGAAGTTATGTGTTCAGAGAGTCAGGCTTATAATACATATCTTATGATCTGAAAATTTAACTACTTCCTCATTTTGAGTATCTATTTCTGAAATGCTGAATGTAAACAAAAAGCATGGAATGCACCATTGTTTTCTTTAACCCCAAGGTCTTTGGAATAAAAATTTAAAGAAAGGCAATGAAATGCATTTAAGTGTTAATAATAAATAATGCTATTTAAAAATGTAATAATTTTTTGGAATAAATAAACAGTATCAGATGAAAAACTGCACCATATAGAAATTTCCCAGATTTTCATACAAGTTTAAAGAAATGAAAAAAAAATAATAGGACATTATCGAAAACTACTGAGATTTTTCCTTACTTTGCCACAGCATGAGACTCCTGGGTTAGAGACAAAGGTCTTTATTAATCTGAGCACATACAAACAAATCATCCTGAACTACATAGTCAAATCAAGTTTTTAGCAAAAGTTGCCCTTTGGGCATTATAAGACATTGTGAAATGTCTCTGATGAATTCTATTATTCAGTGAGCTTGTTTCATAGTTGCAGTGTTCTGAGTTTAGCAAACCCAAATATCATTAGGTTTAATTTTTTGAAGAAGTGCCATACTCTTTCCATAGCAGCTTCACATTCCTTCCAGCACTGCACAGATTTTCCAATATCTCCACCTCTTCAGCGACATCTTTAATAGTAAACTAGGGAGTGCGAGGTGATCCACTAGCATCAACTGAATACAATACAAACATATGCTGGTTCTCTAACATCCTTCAGAACATGGCAACCTTTTTTAGAGTCAGATACTATGAAAATACAGTGATAAAGAGAAAAACTAGACAGGTTCTAACCATTTATTCATTGTTTTAGTATGCTACACTCTGGTATATAGCAATAAAGCAAACAACAACAGACATAGCTCCTACTTTCATGAAGAGAACAATCAAGAAGAAAGACACTGTACATAATAAAACATAATCACAAGTTGTGGTGGGTGGTACAGAGGAAGAATTCTGTGAAAAGATAAGTTACCATTAAAGCATGTTTATTGTTGGTCAGGGAAATATTAAGTTTCTCCCATATGATCATAGATTATAAAGAGATACTGAAATTGTATTCAATTTCACTAACAACATATTTCTATTTGGCACATTAACAAACTGAATGCAGAGATAATCAGTGTACACTTTGAATTTTATTATATTATTGAAAGGAAAAATTGCTAGATAGAAAAATTACTTTTATATGATAATTAAAATTTTTAATTTTATGTGGCTAATAAAGTCATTTTTCTGTGCTAGCGATTTTTGCTTTTGTTTCTAATCTAAGCTCCGCTTAGACTGCCAAGCTCAAAATGCTTGCTTTTGGCTTGCTGCCCATTGTCAAGTACTTAATGATGGAGAAAAAAATTTTTAAAAATGAAATGAGTGATTACCTATAACCCTGATTCTCTAACCCTTGATTCCAGAAAAGAAAAGGTTGCTTAAGAACTCATTATAAAAAATCAAAGCTGCTGGGAAACTTCACAAACCCACCTTCCAAAAGTTTTTATATTGCCTACATGTAGTCTGTCAGTTGGAGAACCAAGAAGCCTAAACCATGTCATTAATCACTCAGTGTGTAGTTATCTACTGATTATGTCTGTACTGGACTTCCAGACAAAGCTCTTAGGGCCAAACTCGTTGTCAGAATCAACATGAGCACAATTAAACATTTTCTAAAATAATTAAGATATTTATGTGTAAGTTTACAATACTATCAGGATTGCTCATTTAGAATTGATTTCAAAAAGATTAATACAGTATATAGAATTTTTTGTTCACTTCTACTTCTATCAAAATTCCCTTTTCCCTACAATCTTTTCCTTGAATACTCAACCCTGCAAGCTTTCCCAGGGGATAGTATGTTAAAGTCTTCAGGTATTTTATACTTTCTACACTCAAATAATAGTTTATACTATTTGCATTTGTCAGTCTTTGTTTGCTCCATAGATAAAAATGCCACCTTTGTGTTGCACAATAATTAATTTAAAAACTGCAAAAAGAAAGATCAAGAAGAGCTGTTTTTATTGAGTTTCTGCTTGGTGAACAAGTTCAATAAACTCTTTTTGCTGTTGCTCTATGAGGTAGACATTGTCATCTTTATTCACAATGGAGAAACTGTGGAATGGTTCCTGGATCATCAATCCTAACAGAATTGGTGATCAATCCTAACAGAATTGGTGACTTGGGCAATTTTTACAGCATACCTAAATTCTAATATCTGCTATCTTATTGCTTGAGGGGTGTCTCTTCCCTGTGTCAATAATAACTTCCACTCCTTGTTACTTTACTATTAATTGTTAGAATTATTTTATGTTTTTGATTTCAGTCTTGCTTAATCTCCAGCAAAATTTTACAGGTGGCTCATCATATTTCATTTTCCATTATTCTTTTCAGAGCTAGTCTCCAAACTAATTTATTTGTTCAAAGGTAAGGAAGTACATATTTACCTTACCTTTAGCTTTCTGAGGAAAGTTTCCCAATCATTACAGCACAAGATAGATAAAATTTTATTTCCTAAATTCACATGTGAAGTGATTAGAGTTTAACCGGGTGTGGCAGCAATGGAATGGAAAAGAAAGGCATGACAAGGGTTGCACATTCCAAAATTCCTCCATGAACTGAGAAAAGCATAAGTCGTACAAAATATTTCACCATGACTTATCATTCTTCATCTTAAATCAGAGCTCTGAGCTTCTTTGTTGTATTCAGCATGAATTTCTCCATAGCCTCCCTGTACCATTAATCTCTTCATCCTTCAAAAACTGTGCAATGTCTACTTCTGGTATTCATTGTATTCATTTTTCTATTTCTCTGAAAACAAGTATTTATTTACATAGACAGACCACTGTAAGATTGTGAGCACCCTGAAATATGGTCAGTGTGCTTAAGTCTTATCTCATAGTGGTTCAATAAATATTTATTGAATTAAAGTGAATTTCAGGTATTTATAAAAATTGATTTTTTTCAAAGGACACAGTTATTAGGTGACAGCACTGCAATGTAAAGTCAGGTGGTCTGACTATAAATCTCAGTCTTCTAATTGCAATTTTGATGGTCTCTGTTTTGCTTTCATAAATTTCAGTGGCCACAACTTTTATGATATCTTCAAGGCAGGCTTTATATTAGTAATACACAGCTATCCTATTCAAAATCATTACAGTTAAAACAGTTTTGTTTATAATTATTCAGTTCTGCAGGCAATTTTTCTTTTTTAAAAATTAAAACAGTCATCCACCTATGTATATACAATTTGCTCAGTATGGAATTTTTAAATGATAAGCATGATCACAATTTTAAAAAATAAAAATAGAGATCAAAATAAAATAGCATACCAGAGAAATTGGCAGAAAGGTATATAATTTACATTTGTGCGCCAGATTTAACTTTCATTGGAATAAAGAGCATCTTATATTGAAACTGATATCTATTTTAGAATATAATCATAATGATCTGACTCATGTGATGGATACATTATTTTCTTACATCCTACATCATCACAGGCTTAATAGAAACCTTGTAAACTGTCTAATCCAGTATTTATGGGCATTAACAATCTTAAAGAGAAAAATGAAAGATATTTTCTATCAGAGACTCCAAATAAGAAGGCAGATAAGGCCAAAAGAGCACAGTTAGTGAAAACATAAGTGAAAACCTGTTTTAGCAATATTGAAGTATAATTAACCTCCATTGCATTCTTGGTACTTTTGAACAATCTAATAACTACAAACTCCCTATCTTCAATGGCAGGCCTTTCACTCTTTGGAGAATTCTAAACAGACAAGTGTATCATGTGTGTCTGAAATTCTTAACAAGTCCACCTAGTGATTCATATTGTGCCACTTCTTGCCAGGCAAAATGTTTTCTTTTATTTACAAGTCAAACGAAGTCTTTTTGAACATTAGAAAACATTTATCATGATCGCCACCAGCTCTTGGCAAGTATTTCCTCCTCCAGAACAATTATAAGTACCTTTAATTATTACTCTCATTATTGTGAATCTTGTTATACTACTTTTGCTGTTGAATTCTCTGTTAACAGGTGAGACTCAACCAAAAGGAAGTGTGAAGGGAACAAGTAGAGAAAAGATAAAGTTTCTAATAAGATGAAAACACAGATTAAGAAACATTATCTATAGTTTTTAATTTTTTTTAATTCCAGAGAAGTTTGTATTTGGGCCTTGAGCTTTTGAAAATACAGTTTAGAGACATAGCATAT
>JAJEJO010000393.1:91753-239931 GCA_020662805.1 Glaucomys volans
GATTGGGTTATTAGTGTTCTTGGTGTAAAGATTTTTGAGTACTTTGTAGATTCTGGAGATTAGTGCTCTATCTGAAGTGTGTGTGGCAAAGATTTTCTCCCACTCTGAAGGCTCTCTCTTCACATTGCTGATTGTTTCCTTTGCTGAGAAAAAGCTTTTTAGTTTGACTCTATCCCAATCATTGATTCCTGCTTTTATTTCTTGCGCTTTGGGAGTCATGTTAAGGAAATCTGGTCCTAGGCCAACATGATGAAGATTTGGACCTATTTTCTCTTCTATTAGGTGCAGAGTCTCTGTGTCCTCTATTCTGTACCATTGATCTACCTGTCTATTTTGGTACCAATACCATGCTGTTTTGGTTACTATTGCTCTGTAGTATAGTTGAAGGTCTGGTATTGTGATACCCTCTGCTTCGCTTTTCTTGCTGAGGATTGCTTTAGCAATTCTGGGTCTCTTATTCCTCCAAATGAATTTCATGATTGCTTGCTCTATTTCTATGAGGTCCATCATTGGGATTTTAATTGGAATTGCATTGAATTTGTATAGCATTTTTGGAAGTATGGCCATTTTGACAATATTAATTGTCAATTAATATTGCCAATCCAAGAACATGGGAGATCTTTCCATTTTCTCAGATGCTCTTTAACTTCTTTCTTTAGTGTTCTGTAGTTCTCGTTGCAGAGGTCTTTCACTTCTTTTGTTAGATTGATTCCCAAGTATTTTATTTTTTTTGAGGTTAATGTGAATGGTGTAGTTTTCCTAATTTCTCCCTCAGAGGATGCATCACTAATGAATAAAAATGCATTAGATTTATGAGCATTAATTTTATATCCTGCTATTTTACTGAATTCATTTATGAGTTCCAGAAATTTTCTGGTGGAATTCTTAGGGTCTTCTAAATAGAGAATCATGTCATCAGCAAATAGGGATAGTTTGATCTCTTTTCCTATTCATATTCCTCTAATTTTTTTGGTCTGTCTAATTGCTCTGGCTAGAGTTTCAAGAGCAATGTTGAATACTAGTGGCAAAAGAGGGCATCCCTGCCTTGCTCCAGTTCTCAGGGGGGATGCTTTCAATTTTTCTCCATTTAGAATGATGTTAGCTGTGGGGTTAGCATAGATAGCCTTTACAATATTAAGGAATGTCCCCACTATCCCTATTTTTTCTAGTGTTTTGAGCTTGAAGGAGTGCTGTATTTTATGAAATGCTTTCTCTGCATCTATTGAAATAATCATGTGGTTCTTGACTTTAAGTCTGTTGATGTGGTGAATTACATTTATTGATTTCCAGATGTTGAACCACCCTTACATCCCCAGGATGAAACCCACTTGATCATGGTGCACTATATTTTTAATATGCTTTTGTATGCGATTCACTAAAATTTTGTTAAGAATTTTTGCATCTATGTTCATTAGAGATATGGGTCTGAAATTTTCTTTCCTTGATGTGTCCTTCTCTGGTTTTGGTATCAGGGTGATATTAGCTTCATAGAATGAGTTTGGAAGGGTTCCCTCCTCCTCTATTTCATGAAATACTTTGAGGAGTATTGGAATGAGCTCTTCTTTGAAGGTCTTGTAGAACTCGGCTGTGAATCCATCCGGTCCTGGACTTTTCTTTGTTGGTAGACTTTTGATGACTTCTTCTATTTCATTGCTTGAAATTGATCTATTTAAGTTGTGTATGTCCTCCAGATTCAGTTTGGGTGGCTCATATCCCTCTAGGAACCTGTTGATGTCTTCCAGGTTTTCTATTTTGTTGGAGTATAAATTTTCAAAGTAGCTTCTTATTATGTTTTGTATTTCAATTGTGTCTATTGTAATATTTCCATTTCCATTACGAATTTTAGTAATTTGGAGTTTCTCTCTCCTTCTCTTCATTAGCGAGGCTAAGGATTTATCAATTTTGTTTATTTTTTCAAAGAACCAACTTTTTGTTTCATCAATTTTTTGAATTGTTTCTTTTGTTTCAATTTCATTGATTTCAGCTCTGATTTGGATTATTTCCTGTCTTCTACTACTTTTGGTGATGATCTGTTCCTCTTTTTCTAGGGCTGTGAGCTGTAATGTGAGGTCATTGATTTGTTGACTTTTCATTCTTTTATTAAATGCACTCCATGCAATGAATTTTCCTCTTAACACTGCTTTCATCGTTTCCCAGAGATTTTGATATGTTGTATCTTTGTTCTCGTTGACCTCTAAGAATCTTTTAATTTCCCCCCTGAAGTCTTCTGTTATCCATGTATCATTCAATAGCATATTATTAAATCTCCAGGTCTTGGAGTAGGTTCTATTTTTAACTTTATCATTGATATCTAATTTCATTCCATTATGATCTGATAGTATACAAGGTAGTATCTCTATGTTTTTGTATTTGCTAAGAGTAGCTTTGTGGTATAACATATGGTCTATTTTAGAGAAGGACCCATGAGCTGCTGAGAAGAAAGTGTATTTGCTTTTTGATGGATGGAATATTCTATATATGTCTGTTAAGTCCAAATTAGCAATTGTGTCATTGAGTCCTATGGTTTCTTTGTTCAATTTTTGCTTGGAAGATCTGTCCAACGATGAGAGAGGAGTGTTAAAGTCTCCGAGTATTATTGTGTTTTGGTCTATTTAATTCCTGAAATTGAGAAAGATCTGATTGACGTACATGGATGCACCATTGTTTGGTGCATAAATATTTATGATTGTTATGTCTCACTGATTTATGCTTTCTTTAAGCAGTATGAAATGTCCTTCTTTATCCCTTCTGACTAACTTTGGCTTGAAGTCTGCTTTATCTGAAATGAGAATGGAAACCCCAGCTTTTTTACTCAGTCCATGTGCATGGTATGTTTTTTCCCAACCTTTCACCTTTAGTCTATGGGCATGTTTTTCTATGAGATGAGTCTCTTGAAGGCAGCATATTGTTGGGTATTTCTTTTTAATCCAGTCTGCCAGTCTATGTCTTTTGATTGATGAGTTTCGGCCATTTACATTCAGGGTTATTATTGAGATATGACTTGTATTTCCTGCCATTTTAGCTTTTTTGGGGTTTTTAGCTTAACTTTTTTTCTCCTTTGGTTGACTCTTTCTTTAGGGTAATTCCTCCCCATGATGACTGAGATTGTTGTTTCATGTTTCTTCCTCTTCGAATATTTTGTTGAGAATGTTCTGTAGGGCAGGCTTTCTCTTTGTGAATTCTTTAAGCTTTTGTTTATCATGGAAGGATTTTATTTTGTCATCAAATCTGAAGGTAAGTTTTGCTGGGTATAAGATTCTTGGTTGGCATCCATTTTCTTTCAGCACTTTAAATATGTTGTTCCAGGCCCTTCTTGCTTTTAGGGTGTGGACTGAGAAATCTGCTGATATCCATGTTGGTTTCCCCCTGTAGGTAATCTGATGTTTTTCTCTCGCAGCCTTTAAAATTCTATCTTTGTTTTGTATATTAGGTATTTTCATTATAATGTGCCTTGGTGTGGATCTGTTGTAATTCTGTGCGTTTGGTGTCCTGTAAGCTTCTTGTAATTGATTTTCCATCTCATTCATCATATTTGGGAAATTTTCTGATAATATTTCCTTGAACATATAATTCATACCCTTGGTTTGTATCTCTGTGCCTTCCTCAATCCCAATAACTCTTAAATTTAGTCTTTTCATGATGTCCCATATTTCTTGGACATTTCGTTCATGATTCCTAACCATCTTCTCTGTTTGTTCGACTTTGTTTTCAAGATTAAATATTTTGTCTTCATTAAATATTTTGTCTTCATTGTCTGAGGTTCTCTCTTCCAAGTGATCTATTCTGTTAATTATGCTTTTCTATTGAGTTTTTAACTTGGTTTATTGTTTCCTTCATTTCCATGTTTCCTTCAAGAATTTGTCTTTGTTTTTTTCTCAGATCTCTTTATTGAAGTGATTTTTTGCTTCCTTCAATTGCTCTATTAGCTGATTATTCATAGCCTGAATCTGCTCTCTCGTCACATCATTCTCTTCTCGGATCATTTTAATTATGAACATTCTGAACTCCCTTTCTGTCATTCCTTCTACCATGCTGTCTTTGGGTTTCTTGATATATCATCTAGGTTTGTTTGGGACACTTTCTTCCCGTGTTTTCTCATGTTGCTTGTGTATCTTCCCCTCTAGTAGTGCGAATCTGAGGGATTGCAATTTCCCTGTGAAGACTTAAAGTGTCCTTGCAGATTTCCAGTAAGTCACCTGTTGTTTGAGAGGTGCTTGATCAAGGGGTGACCCAAGAAAGGTGCTGTCCCACTACCTCCAGATTGGGAACGATCAATGCTTCTGGGCAGAGGCAGCCTAGTGTTGATAGACAATTAGATACAGCAAGGTGCTAGACTCCGGGCCAGGGTGTGGACTTGGGCACTAGACCAAGTTGGGGTGGTGTCACAGAACTATGCTCAGTGATGGAGACACTGGGTTTGAGAGCCCAGGCAGGCCTGAACTCCTCTCTAGGGGCTCAGGCGGTGGCAGGTGGTTGCTCTTTCCTGGGGACAGTGTAAGATGGTGCCAATGGCCCTAAGCTCCCTGCTGGAGTCAGCAACCCCAGGGGCTCCCAGCCAGACCTCTCCAGACTCCTTGGCGCAGTGGCTCAGAAGACCCGGCCTCAGCTCCGAAGCCCCAGGCAGCCGGAGATGGTCCGTCTCTGCCAGGGAAGCTCAGCTCCGATGCCCCATGTAGCCGGAGATAGTGGCTCTCTGCCTGGGAAGTTGCTGGCTGCTGCTGGAGCCCTGCCAGTGACTCTAAAGCCGCTGCTTGCTGGCTGGCGCAGACCCAGGTCGGTGACTCCGAAGCAGCTGCGGGGTCTGGCGCTCCCGGGTGGTAGCTGCCCATGGCCAGGCCGAGCCCAGCCCAGCAGAGTTGGTTCCAGAGTGGCGACTGGGGACCCCTTATATGTGATTTGAATAAAAAATCTCGTTGAGAGCCATATTCCTGCTGTTTGAATCCCGAGCAAGTAGGAATCCACAGAGCAAGTAGGAATGCAGCCTTCCTCTAGCCCGCCATCTTGAATCCCCCAGCATTTTAATTTTTATAGATGGCATTTTGACTCATTGTACACAAATAGCATAACTTTTCATTTCTATGGGTGTACACGTTATAGATTCATACCAGTTGTGTAATCATACATGTACATGGGTAATGATGTTTATCTCATTCCACAATCTTTCCTTCTCCCTTTCCCTCCCTCCCTTTATTTCCTTCTACACATCCAAAGTTCTTCCCATCTTCTCTTAGTCCCCGCTTTCATTTCTTGTGGATGTACATGATGGTGAGATTCACTGTTGTATATTCATATATGTACATAGGAAAGTTATGTCAGATCATTCCACTGTCTTTCCTTTTCCTGTAACCTCTACCTTCTCTTCATTCTCCTGTGTCTACTACATTGAACTTCTATGCCCCTCTCCCTTATTATGGGTTAGTTTCCATGTATCAGAGAAAATATTTGAACTTTGGTTTTTTTGAGATTGGCTTATTTCATTTAGAATGATATTCTCTAGATCCATCCATTTACTGGCAAATGTCATAAAGCCATTCTTCTTTATGGCTGAGTAATATTTCACTGTGTTTATATAACACATTTTCTTTATCCATTCATCTGTTGAAGTGTATCTCGGTTGACTCCGTAGCTTAGTTGCTATGTGTTGTGCTCTATAAATATTAATGTGGCTGTGTCAAAAGAGTATGCTGATTTTAAAACCTTTGGATATATACCGAGGAATAGAATAACTGGGTCAAATGGTGGTGGTTCCATTCCTAGTTGCTTGCCGAATCTCTATACTGCTTTCCAGAGTAGTTGCATCAGTTTGCAGTCCCACCAACGATGTATGAGTGTACCCTTTTCCCCACATCCTTGTCAATATTTGTTGTTACTTGTATTCATGATCATTGCCATTCTGACTAGAGTGAGAGAAAAATCTCAGTATAGCTTTAATTTGCATGAGGAGGGAGAACAGAAGAGGAAGGATAGGTACTGGAGTCTCAATAAGAACAAGATATGTTCAGTCCTTTTATAATTAGGTCAAAATGGATACTACTGTCATGTATAACTAAAAAGAACCAATAAAAAACGTGTTTTATGGCCAATTTTAAGTTTTGTAGACATAAAAACATGTAAATAAAGTTTAATTTTAATTTTGAAAAAATATAATCTAGAGAAAGAAAGAAACTTAGAGAGATTTTAAAAATCTTGTCCTATCCACTAATTTTATTTTGCCATTATTAATTGTTATTTGTAGTTTAGGTATAGAATATTGAGTTAATCATGGTTCTTAGCCTTAGAGCACTGTCATCAGAATTCTTTGTCAAAATACAACATCCTTGTGTTGTAGGTATGCAGTTATTTATGTGTGAATACATAAAGAACTCCAGAAACACATTCTTGATTTTACTATTTTTTTTCTAAGCTGTTCTGAGGATTGGCCAATCGTGTTCTGACCAATAATACCTTGAAATTACTATTATATTTTGCCAACTTGGCATAATTGACTAATATTTTCTAGGGAAGTCAAGCACTTTCTCAATAGTAAAATAATGGCAGATATATAATTCAAGTTTAAATAGTTTTGACCTGAACTATGGATTGTCTCACCATATTAAAGTACCTGTAAAAGATCATAACTTGTTTGATTCTGTTGTTGATCTTTTCTCAAAATACAATATCAATTATAAAATTAAACTCCTCTGCTAATGAGAACTTCTGTTTAATTATATTTTAAAATCAAGCAAATTTGTTTTCTCTTCAAATCTGCAGTCCTTACTAATTTATATTATGTCATCGTTGTTTCATACATTGCTGTATATATTGTGCTTTTTAAAATATTTTGACTTAGAATATGATTGACCAAAAGAATTTCCACTGACTTCCTAAAGGGACTTTTTCACGAACTTAAAATTCAGGAAAAAAATGGGTAAAGACATATGAAAATAAACATTAAAAGACTAGAAAAAGATAAAGACACTTTATCTTTTTATCTTATCTCAGCATAAATCTGTGAAACACTAGATTATATTCCCCAAAGCAGAGAAATAAATGTGTTAGTGGTGCACAGAGCAATGTGACAGCAATTAGTTTTTTTTTTTTTTAACCCATAGCCCTTATGTAGTTTTCAATGTTAAAAACAAGCTCCTAACCTTTTATCTTAAATAATTAATTATTGATGGATAGGAAATTATTTGGTCTCACAAAAGGTGCTAAATAACCTGAAATTATGTTTTTACAAAATCTTGTATTACTCTTGGAGTTTCATCTTTTGAATTGTACTATGAGTTGTACTTTCTCAGAGTTTATGCTCATTCTGAAAGTTAAGATTGTTGTCACAAACAAACGGAAGTGGAAGAGACATATCAGATCACAATTCTTTCCAACATTATCATACTACTCTGATGGACTAATCTGTTCTGTATCAACATTTAAATCACTGGTATCAATACTTATAATATTAATTCATAAATGATATATACTAATGGAGTGTGTATTTGTTAATAATTAAGGAGAGAAAATGCTTATCACCTCCCACATTTGTTTTCTTTTACTATGTAACAAACTACTGCAAATTTAGCAGCTCAGAAGAAAAAAAAAAATCTCATAATGTCCGTAGGTCAGGAATTTGGGCACAAATTAGCTGAAACCTCTCCTCAGAGTCTCAACAGGCTGAATTTGGTGTCCCGATTTGCAATGTCACCTTCCAGGATTACTGACTCTTGTCAAAATTCAGTTACTTATATCTTCAACTGAGGCTCTTAGACCCTACAACTACCTGACATTATCTGCCAGGTGACAGTCTCCTCACTATGTTGGTTTTTTCCTTACATTCAACAGGAGAGCATTGGCTCCTTATTTTGTCACTCATAAGAGCTCATTTGATTAGACTTGGTCCATCAAGGATACTCTCTTTATTTTTATTATTTCAAAGCAAACTGATTTGGGACTACAATTTCATTTCCATACCCCTTGCACTGTAACACAAAATAATCATAAAAGTGATATCCCATCAGACACATATGCTCTGCCCATATTCAAAAACAGATGGTAAGAAAGGAAAGGTACACTGTGGTATATATACACAATGGAATATTATTCAGCCATAAAGAATAATAAAATTTTGACATTTGCAGGTAAATGGATGGAGTTGGAGAATATCATGTTAAGTGAAATAAGCCACTCCCAAAAAATCAAAGGCCAAATGATTTCTCTGATAAGTGGTTGATGACACGTATCTGGGGTGGGGGGAGGTAAGGGAAGAATGGAGAAAGGATGGATTGTATAGAGGAAAATGAGGGGTGGGAAGGGGGCATATTATTACCCTATGCATATGTATGAGTACACAAATTGTATGATTCTACTTTGTGTACAACCAGAAAAACGATAGTTGTACTCCATTTGTGTACCCTGAAAAAAAAAAAAAAAAAAAAAAAGGAAAGGTACACCCCTGTAGACTCTTCTGAAAGAAAAAAGGAAAAATTTCAGTCTCGTTTGTTCCTGAAGTCATGGCACCATCATAATGACAGACTTGATTAAATATTTGCTGAATGAATGAAAGAAGGTAACTTCTCATAGCTAGTTAATTTTGTTACTGTTCTAATGAAATATCTGTGGCTCAAAAAAACATTCTTCACCAGGCACGGTGTTATACCTATAATCCCAGCAGCTCCAGAGGCTGAGGAAGGAGGATTGTGAGTTCAAAGCCAACCTCAACAACTTAGCAAGGGGCCCTAAGAAACTCAGTGAGACCTTTTCTCTTAATAAGATATAAAAAAGGATTGTGGTTGTGTCTTAGTGGTAAAGCACCCCCGGGGTTCAATTCTTGGGGCCAAAAAAAAAAAAAAAACATTTTCACAAAACAATTTTCAGAGTATTTAGTGAATATTAATCTATTTCTAGGAATTTAGCAGTATTCTTTTAATGAGTTCTGACCTAATCCTAACTCTTTGGCTTTATTTCTGTATTGGTGGCATGCATTTGCTATTGGAACTTGATTCAGCTTACAGATGGCTCCACAGCTGTTACACCTTGGAGATCTGTCTTTGAGAGATAGCATATGTGAAAGCTCAAGTTGTCTCCAAAGGAGTTTCCTCCCTCATAAATGGTTAAATTAAACATTAGGGAAATTCACCATTTTCGTCCTCCAGCTAAAAGTAGAACCTGGTATTATGCTAGGTTCAGTTACAAGACTTGGATCTGCTTGACACTGAGTTATCAGAGTTATCAGCCTTGGGGAAATATTTAAGTCATTGTTCCTGAAAAAGTGCATTTTGAAGCTTTGGAAATGTGAGGGAGTGCATATATTTAAAGGAGACCAAAACAATGCTCTGAATTTTAATATGAAGGATTTGAATTTGATTAGCACTATTCTGAGCAGTGAATTTGGACTTTTCTACAAGCAGTGTGATTTTAGAAGTGGAAAAAAAAAATCCATTGCAGAACACATCTATATTAATAGGTAGCAAAGAAACAGGGACTGTGAAAAATGAGGATGCAAAGACAAGTCCATATGTCTTTGATTAGGGACTCAGCTGTGGCAATAGTGAAGAGGCAAATACAATCTGTGGCTACAAAATTGTGGTGATCATTTCCCACATTCAAGTTATTGAAAACAACATAAATGAACATATAAAATGCATTTTTCATGGGATTAAAATTAGTGTAAAATTATGGAGTTTCCTATCTCTTTTATGTTTCATCATTCAATCAAATTCTAAAATATTAACTTGCACTGCTGAAGATTTTGATCTTGATTCTCTAAAATACATATTTTTGGAATGTCATATCATGCATAACCAGATATGACTTACTAATTTTAGGTATATATGCATGTGTGTATGTTTTTATGTATATCTGTATGTGTATACATATATATATCCACAGATTCTACTCACAAAATCTTTAGAAAACTGTAATTAAATTAACTATGAATACTTTTAAGAGGACTTAGTGTTCTTAGTTTTATTTCTTTTTTAAAAGAAATTGAATTATTTTTATGAAGTTAAGATCTATTATTTTAACATGAATGAAGAAACCAACAAGATTTCTGTTTATAATTTTTTTTATAAATTGTGGAGACATATACTTCTGTCAACACTTTCAAATAGGGCAAAGCTGAAATGTCAGTAAGGGATAAGAGCTAAGTGGTATTTATATTCATTATCGCTCATTCATTTAAGCCAGCATTTATTGAATGCTATTTCTGAACTAGGCACTGGAAATGCCTGTTGGTGGTAGATGCAGCTGACATATTCCTTGTCCTCAAAGAGCTTACTAACCTATAAAAGAAGCAGATAAAAACATAAATAAAATTATTACATAGAAAATACAATTACTTTACTCATGTAAGGTGTGAGGTAGGACAAGATTCTAGGAGGCATATAACTTATCCACATGGTTAGGGAGGGCCAATAGGGGGAAGAGTTTTCAGGCCCATACAACAAGAATAAATAAAGTCAACACAGAAAGCTATGAAACAGGGAAATAGATTGACAAAAAACAGCAGTTTAAGCAGATGTAAAATAATGTGATACAAAAATAAGATGAACAGCTATTTTATATTTTTACAGAATTAAAATAATCTAGAGAGTTTGGAATACAATAAGTGGGAGGTAGGGAAATGGAAGATACAGATGTGAAATTGTAGAGAGAAGACCATGATGCAGGGCATTTTGAGATATTTTAAAGATTTTCACCTTTATCCTAAGAATTATTGAAAAACACTAGATAGTTTGGCAGGGAGGGAGTATTCTAGTATTGTTTAATAGAATCACATCTGCATTTTCAAAGATTCTATAGCCGAAAATACAGGGATGAAGGGCTAGAAGAAAGCAATTGTGGTTCTGGAAACAAAAATTTAAAAAATATTAATGGTCTGAATGAGTGGTCAGAGGGAGTGGTAGCAATGTGCCAGATTTGAGAAATATTTGAAAGGGGAAAGGGAACAGAAATGAGAGGTTTCCTATCCATGGGTATTATGCGTGAGTGATGAAGAGTTATCAAGGAGTAGAACAGAGGAGGGGACAATGGATCATTCATTGACAGAAGGAATGCTGGAAAAGAAAGATTTGAACTAGAGAAAGATTAGTAATTCATTTTAATTTTGAGATATCTTTGAGACATGCAGGTAGCACAGTAAAAATCAAGCAAGCAAACAACAAAAAGAGTCAGTTATGTTGATCTGGAGCTCAGGACAGAGAAGTGCAAGCTGGAGCGATCTTGGGGAGATTTTAAACATGGAATGGGAAGAGAAGTGAATCCAGTACCACATCCATAATTGGGGGAGTACATACAGACCTACAATAGCTGGGAGATTCAAGAAATGAGAAATATAAAAAAAAAAAAAAACTCCCAGAGACATGAGTAAAACATAGAGTACAATATTCTGAAGGTAAAGAGAGTGTTTTGAGAAGAAAGGTTTGACAACTGTCAACTGTTAAGTTTGAAGACTACAATTACATCTAAGAATGAGACCACATTATGTGGTATAGTTTCTGAGTGGACAGTCTATGTCTTCTTTATCTTCATCATCTCTTATTGATCTCAATAAATGATTATAAACTAAACTGAAAATATAGCAAATCATCACAGAAATCCCCTCTTCATATCATCTCCCATTTTTTCCTATATAAGGAAAACTATTAGCATATGCAAACTGCAGAAACTGTAGCTTAATCATTTATTACTCAGTGATTTTATTTATGCTGAAGAAATCACAATTAAAGATCAGGTTTGTACAGCTACAAAATATATAATGCTTCATGTTGTATTTCTGTTCTATTTCATAATTAAACTCTCTAGTAGTGCGCAGTACAAGTGCTCAATTTTGCATATCGTCTTTTAAGTAGAGTAAGCCCAATTTAGCTATCAATTAAATTCATAGTGAGTCTGACCCTGGTTGCTTTTTATTATACATGAGTTCCTTTTTGCCATCAAGCAAGGAATACCTCTTATTACTCAAAATTCAATCTTTTGAAGATTTACAGACTATGTTTCAGTAATCATTTTCATCTTCCTAATGAATGCTTTCTAGAATTTTTTCACATTAACAAAGACCAATATTTCCACATATATAGTCAATGTAAATAGATGACATCAGTCAGCTTGCTGTAATGTTTTTCTTTTTTTCAATAACCATACCTTCTTTGTAAGCTACATATATTATCTGCCAACCTTCATCTGTTCATACTGGTTTGTATGCCTTCCCGATGATAGCTTTTGTTTTTGCCTTTGCAAATCCTTATTTTTCCCTTTCTTCCCAATACTGAATAAAATGCATCTCTTTTTAGGAATTATTCAAATTGGGTCCACAAACCTGAAATTAATTATTTCATTGTCTATTCCAGTTCAATAAAATGTGTTCTCAGATACATTAAGATTAGCAGGTATTTAATTATATTTCATTAAACCAAAGTATGAGTATCTTAATATATTAATATTCTATGCTATTGTGTGCTTTTTTTACTGAAAATAGAACCATCATGTCTTCTTATACAGTATTTGGTGGATGGAATTAAGCATCCAATTTTTACTGAACAAATTCTTATTAAAAGGGTAAATAAATAAATTTTTATAATGGGAAGACAAATTATAAATCTGGCACACCTTGACTATGTTGTACTAACCATACCTGTGTGACCAAAAGGAGTCACAATATTTTATAGACTTAATTTTACCATCAGTACAGTGAGGATATTTATTAATTAATTTGACATATTATTATTAAGTGCTGACTTGGGGCAAAAAAGTACTAATCTAGAAATTGGAGATATGAAGCAAAAACATACCAAATATTTTGGTTAGTTTTTCAGTGTCATAACCAAAATGCCCAACAAAACTAACTTAGAGGAAAGGAGGTTTATTTGGGGTTCACATTTTCAGAGATCTGACACCCTAGATAGCTTACTATGTTGCTCTGGGTCCAAGATGAGGCAGCACATCAAGGGGGAATGGTCCAACAAAGGAAAATCTCCCAATTCATGACAGGTTAGGAAGTAGGGAGTAGAGAGAGAGAAAGAGGCCACAGGAAGTGTGCAGTCCTTCCAGGACACACCTCCAGTGACCCACCTCCTCTAACCACACTCCACCTGCCTACAGTTAACTTCCAGTTAGTCCTTTCGATCTGGGATGGACTGATTAGGTTACAGTTCTTTTAATCATTTCATTTTTTAATATTCCTGCTTTAGCGTGAATTTTGGGGGCACACTTCATATCCAATCTATAACACCAAGTATCTGCTTTCCTGGAATTTATATTCTAGTGAAAGAAAATATTGGAGATTAGTAAAACAATATAAAATATTTCAGACTTTATTTATTATCTCTATTAATAAGATCTGTTACTTAACCATGTGCAGAATTATCATTATACCTGTGAATTAAATATCAAGGTAAATATGATACTACCATTGACATCTATTTATATTTTGGTAAAAATATGTATCCATAATTATAATACATATCAAATAGTAAAATATCTCATGGCAACAGTAAAGATAAAAGATTGGGGAAATTCAGAAGAAAAGAGAATTCTGATAGCTTGCAATAAGCTCATGTGTTTAACAGGCCCTTGAAACAATAAGATACTATGTTGCTTGACACTTTCTCAGATAAGCATACACTTAGTTTAGTACTTAGGTGCTTGCTAGTCTCTCAACCTGGGAAGTCTTTTCCCAAACATCTGAAAACTCATCTGTGTCCATCATGTCTCTTAAATATCACTGCAGTTGATATGCCTTATTAGATTTCCTTTTATAAAACAGAAGCAGCCTAGCATTATTCAGTTTTCCCATCTCAGGATGTATTGTTTTCCATAGTCTTTATTTTCTTTCTAAACAATACTACACTTTTATTTATTAATTTTTTCTTATATTAGAAAGCAAACTCCAGTACTGATTCTTTACCTTATTTCAAGATCTAGGCCAGAACCTTACACATAAGCTTCAATAGATGTTTGTTAAGTGAATGAATATATAGTGTCCCTAAATATAGGGATGTAAGACATCCAAATGTATCGGTCCTAGTAAATTTTCTTCAGCTTACTGAGTATGAGGGTGAGGGAATCAGAAAACATGTCTGATTCATTCAAATGAGAAAAACAAATGTAGGTGAAGAATGCTAGATCTGAAGCACAATTAAATTCTTGGAAAAAAGGCTATGTCTGTGAATATGAGACACTAGTTATTTTCAGAATGATTGAATACTTTATGGCCAATGCCTTCTAAATTGGTGTGATGTTAATCAAAATTAAATTTGCTAACAGAGATAATTTGATTAAATGAACTAAAATGTCTGCCTGCCCTAAAACCAAGGGTATAGTGGTCAGACACTGGGGGAATACTGTGATTGTTGATCCTACCCTGAGCTACCTAAAATAGTTTTTTTTTTAAATCCCCTGATCTTTTACTTCATAAAGGAACCTTTTTGTTGTTTTTAATTTTGATTCATTGAACACAAATGCAGTACAGCTATTGTTTCTCTGATTGTACACAAAGTAGAGTCACACCATCTGTGCATTCATACATGTACACAGGGCAATGATGTCTGTCACACATTCTGTTATTATTACCCCCCAACCCCACCCCCACCCCTCCCTTCCCTCTATGCTATCTATCCTTCCTCCATTCTCCCCCCTCCCCCCCGTATTACACATTCACTTATCAGAGAGACCATTCGGCCTTTGGATTTTTGAAATTGGCTAATCTCACTTAGCATAACAGTCTCCAACATCATCCACTTACCTGCAAATGCCATAATTTTATTCTTCTTTATGGCCAAGTAATATTCCATTGTATATATATATAACAGTTTCTTTATCCATTCATCTATTAAAGGGCATCTAGGTTGGTTCCATGATATAGTTATTGTGAATTGGGCAGCTATGAACATTGATATGGCTGCATCACTGTAGTAATCTGCTTTGAAGTCCTTTGGGTATAGGCCAAGAAGTGGGATAAGTTCGGAAAGTAAAGGTAATCTTACCATCAAAAAGGTAGGGGATTGAAAAAGAGCGATGACCAGGCAAAGCTATGTATGCTTACTGTAATCGCTGACGTCTAGAACGTACTCAGGAGTTTGATCTTATGCAATAATGTATTATTTTGCTTTATCTTCAATTTCTAAAATTAATAAGTTTAGACCTTAAATACAAGTAGTAAAAATAGCTATTACATTGTATTTTTAATGAAACCTATATTTTGAGATAATTGTGGATCCATTTGGAGTTGTAATAAAAATTACAGATGTTCCAATACTCTGTACCTAGTTTCTCCTAAAGATGTCTTGTAAATATATGGTACAATATGACAATGAGGATATAGATTGAATAAGATACAAAACATTTCCATCACAATAGGATGTGCCATGCTTCCTACCCTTTTAGAGCCAAACTCACTTTCCTCCTTCACCCTCTGCTTAACCTCTCACAATCATTAATCTGATCTCCAATTTCAAGAATATTACATAAATGTTTTTTAAAGGATTTTACATCTATATTCAAGAGGAATCTTCATATATTGATCAGCAGTTTTCTTTCTCATTTCCTTTTTCTGGGGGAATTTGGTCTTTCCCTAGTTTTGATATCAAAACATTATCAAAAATCATCATAAAATGATTTATGAAATATTTCCTTCTGTTATATTTTCTGGAAGAGATTTTGTATGATTGATATTAATTCTTTTTAAACATTGGTGCAAATTCTCCAGTGAAATCATATAGACCTCAAAAAGACCTAAGTCTTTTTTTTACTTTATTTTTATAATATTAATTATAATAAATTAATAATTATAATTAATGTTAACTTTCTTAATTGCTACAGAATTATTCATATTATCTATTTCAGAATGTGCAGATTGGTGATAGTGTTGTTTGAATATTGATAAATTGAATCTAAGTTGATAAATTATGCATGTAAACTTATTCACAGTATTTCCTATTTTCTTTGGTATCTGTAGACTTTTCAGTGATATGTTGTGTCCTGTTTCTGATATCAATAACATATTTTCTGTCTTTTGGGGTATTATTACTGATTTTTTTTTAAAAAACCATCCCTTTGTTTCACTGAGTTTCTGTTTTCAATGTCATTGATTTGTGCTCTTGATTTCTTTTGCTTATTTTGATTATGCAAAATTCTCTGGGTTTTGCCTTTTTTACTACATGTGTTCAATACTCTAAAATTTCTCCTTTTTGGTGCTTTTTCTGTGCCCAACTTATTTTTCTAGGGTTTATTTTCATACTTTCATTCAGTGTAAAATAATTTTCTTTTTCAGTTGAGGTTTTCTCTTGAACCCTTGAGTTATTTAGAAATGTGTTGTTTAGGTTCCAAGGTTTTAAGACTTTCCTGTTATTTTTGTAATATATGATTTCTAGTTTGATTCATTTGTGATTACATATTCAATGTGATTTCTGTTCTTTTAAATTTGTTGTGTTGCCCAGACTATGATTTATCTTAGAATATTGTGTTTCCTGGGCATGTGAAAGAAGGGCAAGGGAATCCACGTGGGAGAGCCCTGGTAATAACTTGTCTTCATGGCTCTCTGGGGAGCTCTCAGCACTTCTCCAGTGGCCACCAATGCAGCAGAGTTGAAAGGAGTTGCTGGCCAATTGGCAGCATGGCCCGTGGCCCTGCCTTAGGACCTGCTCTGCTCCCTCACTGCCCCGGGCCAACTCAGCTGCCCTGGAAGTGGAAAGCTACCACTGCCATTCTACACTTTTATGAGCTTGATCAAGATAATCAACTGCACACCTAACATGCAGATCTTTAGCAAATGCCTCCCAATTCTCTGCATCTACCACTCCCTCCTCAAGGAAATAAAGAGAATTTTTAATAGCGAATTCCAAAAATTGCACCAGGTGCAACTTCTTCATGGGGCTGCCCTGTGATTTCTTAAGCATTTTGACACAGAGCTCCCCTTCTTTATGCTCTCTCTCTTTAGAATTAAAATGTCCCATGCTTTACACCAAGGTGTATATCAACTCACTCCTTCCCTTCAATGGGGTGTGTTTTTTTAGGAGTGTCATACTCGCCTTAACAATTTAGAGTTCCTGCAAGCATTCGGGGTCCCTCTTCAGGTGCCAACTGTCACTGCTAGCAGGATTTTTGCTTAGTTTCCCCAAACTAGGCTGATGAGGGGATTGGAAAAAGATGAACAGATACAAAAAATAGAGAAAAGCGAGATCTCTTGGTTCAGTCAACCTCTGATGGAGGAGGACTGACAATAAGCAGGCTCCTCACATTTATCATATAGATTTTTACATCAAATGGATTCATTTTGAGAAAGTTACATTAAAACAGAACCAAGGTCAAAAGTTCCAACAGGTCAGTTACAGTCATCAGCTTGCACCCATAATTCTCCACCCCTGGGTGGCTGGTGCCTAAACTTTAGGTCATGAACTGATCAACTCCATGGAAACCACAGAATTTCCCTTTGAACAGGGCATCACCATACAACTGGGCAGTTTTCTTGGCACTGAGAAATTCCCAAAGGAAGTGTAAGCCTCTGTCTTCGGCTAATTCAAAGGCCAATAATCCATTTGCCACTCCCAACAAAGTAGAAAAATATTTTTCCTAATTAAAAATTTAATACAGAGTATGAAAAGTATTTGATTTGATAATATATGAGTTCATTATACCTTTAAACCACTGCAGTCTTTAATCTGTATATGATGGTAGTGCCCAATTTGGCATCACCAATTTCTTTAAATTGTATAAAAAATGTATAATAAACTTTACCATCTTAACCATTTTTAAGTACACAATTAAGTAACGTTAAGTATATTTATATTGTTGTGAACAAGTTCTTCAGAATTTTGTAAATGCGAAACTCTACACACATTGAACAACTTCCCTTTTCTCATTCCCCCAACACCTTCATAACCACCAGTATACCTTCTAGGAATTTGACTGCTTCAGAGAGTTCATATAAGTGGAATCCTACAATATTTACATTTTTGTGACAGGTTTACTTTAATTTTATTGTGGGACAGTATTTCCTTCCTTTTAAGTCTTCATAATATATAGGACTGTGTATCTCCCATTCTTTTTATCCATTCATTTTCCAATGGACATTTGGATTGGTTCCATATCTTGGTCATCATCAATAGTGCTGCTTTGAATAGGGATAGGCATATATTCCTTCAAGCACTTACTTTCAAGTCCTTTGGATATGTATCCACAAGTGGGATTGCTGGCTCATATGGGAATTCTATTTTTAATATTTTGATGAAACTCCATACTGTATTACTTAAAAGAGGTATCATTGGATTAAGGTATCCTTTACTCTGGAAACTTCAGAATGATCTTTGTTTTCTTTGTAAGAAGATCTGTTCCTCACTTAACCAAAACAAACAAACAAACAAGCAAACAAAAAACCTGAGGCTATTAGAATATTGAAATATTATGCAAAAGTCTCCTTTGCAATGCTCAATGCATAGCTTTGTTGGATACTTTCCACTTCCAGAATATATCTTGAATATTCTTATGCATTCTAAAGTTCTCTTTCATTGGAAAACCCTCTATCCTTCTATTTGCCAAACTTGTATTAATCCTGTGAAGCCATCCCTACTTTCTCCTAAATGGTTATTTCTTTAATCTGTCATTTGTTATGCATATTAATTGTATTTCAGTTCTATTTTAGGAATATGACTATAATGCATACAAAGTTCTTATAGAGGATACGCCATAAAGTAAACTGTGTATGTGAAAATGACCTCATATTTAGCATTTTTTTCTGATCTGTGTATTCAATAGTTCATGTCATTATCATTGCTGAGAAAATATAAAACCTCTACTGATTACATGCAAATAGAAGACAATCTAGTTACAGATCACTAACTTTTTCAAATATGCTTAGTTCGTTTCAGCAAACAATTTTGAACAAAAATGTATTTTGAAATTTGATAAAATATCATATTACCAATTCAACATAAAAAAGTATGCCATTATTTTAGCTTTTCTCCATGCCTCAGGAACTTTATTCACTTAGCACCACACACTACTGATAAGCATTCGATCTACAGCTATGTATCAATTTGAAAATAACATGAAAATGAGAACAATATATTGAAATTGTTCTTGGAATTATAAATAGTTATTTGAATTGGTTTATGTATTAAAATGTGTTCAGAATTTTAATAAGGAAACCTCTGAGTGCATATTAGTTATATATTTTGCAATTTTTAAACTAAGCTAAACTAAACATACTTTTATTTTAAATATATTTATGATTTGTTAATGATTTGAATAAAAGTAGGCAAGTCTTTTTCATCCATACAATTTCAATACAGTTTTGCTTCCTATAATTTATATAATACAATATTTTTAAAAAGTAATTTGATACAGCCACTGAGTAGTAGAGAAAAAAATTCTATATTGAAGTTTTATTTTCTATGTTTTGATTTGTCAGAGAAAGCAAGCTTTATTTGTTGCTGAAGATCTGTTTAAAAATATATTTTGGCAATTTTCTGCAAAAAATGAGTTTTAGATTCATGCTTTCAAGAAACATGGCTGAGGTTTTATTTATTTATTTATTTATTTGTACACACAAGAAAATGTTAATGGTATTTCTATTAATCCTTAATCTCTCCTTTTCTTGGCATGATATATATCCCTCATTTTAGATAAGTGCTACTTAGAGTAATTCAGTGATGTAAAATATTGTGGCCTACACATAGCAGAGGACACAGTTGGGAGGTCCAAAGGTCAGGGAGGAAGCCAAACTTCAAAATGTTGATTGAGAAATTATCCAGCAGAAAATATTTTTCAGAAGCTTAGGTTGCTTTCTCTTGTTATCGTAGAAGAACATGTTCTGCCCTGTGTATATCATGCTTTCAGACTTTTTAAGGTCTCCACCTTTTCCTCCAGTGGTGAAATTTGCTGTAAAGTAAATTTTACCCATAAAATTTTACCCATAGAATTTTAGCCATAGAAAAATTTAAAGTTATCTTGTATTTTTTTTTTTTTTTTTTTGTGGTGCTGGGGTTTGAACCCAGGGCCTTGTGCATGCAAGGCAAGCACTCTACCAAGTGAGCTATATCCCCAGCCCTTGTATTTTGTTTTAATAAGTAAGCAACCAATTATAAATTATAACTGTTTGTCTCTTCTTGCCTCCCTTCTTTCCTATCTTTCCTTTTCCCTTTATCCACTCATTCATTCATTCACTCATTTGCTCATTCAAAAAAATTTATTAGTTTCAACTACATGTCGAGCTATTTGCTAGGAATCAGCATTCACCAAGGAACTCAACCTATTGAATTCCTACCTTATGGGGCAGGAAAGGAAATGACAACAACAACAACATCAATGATGACAACATAAGTTACAAAATTGAAAACTGTATAAAAATATTTCTTTCATGAAAGAAACAAGGGGCCATTTCAGATAAAGTGGGCAGAAAAGACCTCTTTTATTAACTAATATTTAAACCAGTTTACAAAAGAAATAACAGAGAACATCCTCACTGAGGAGGAGAGTATAGAAAATAGGCAATGACTTAAAGTTAGAACTAGGCTGGAGTGTTTGATGAAAGGAAAGAAGATCCCATTGGTTGGGTTGAAACTGGAAAAAAAATAAGTGGAGCAAAATTGGGAGACCAGGTCAGGCAGACCCTGGCACGTACAAACAGGTGAGATTTTGAAGGAAATGAAATCAGAATTGTTAAAGCATTGTAGGAGGGAAATAATGTGCTATAATTTATTTCCAGAATTTGAAATTTTCTGCTACATGGAGTATAGATTGAAAGAGATTAGAATTTAAGTGAGGGCATAAATGAGCAGATTCAATAATTAGCTAAGCTATGATCATAATTTGTATAAGAGGAGCAAAACTGGGGATGTGGAAAAGTTGACATATTTGGGATTCTTTGGAGATAGAATTAAAAGGACTTGCTGATGACAGGTATGGGGAGATGTGAGGGGGAAAAAAAATACAGAAAGTTCTTGTTTGAACAAAATAGTAGGTCGTCCAAGATGATATTGGTCGTCCCAAGATCTTTAAGTACAACCTAGCACACAATCACTGAGTTAAATAAATGTTAAATGCATTAATAGCTAACTGAATGAATAAATGAATGAAAATAGGAAAGGGATATGGAAGAAAATTATGTCTTTATTTTGTTCATGTTAAATTTAAAATGCTTATGAGATATGCCGGGTGCAATGGCCCATGCCTGTAATCCCTGCAACTTGGAAGACTGAGACAGGATAATCACAAGTTTGAAGCCAGCCTCAGCAACTTAATGAGGCCCTACACAACTTAGTGAGACCCTGTCTCAAAATAGACAAAAAAAAGGACTGGGAATGTAGTTCAGTGGGAAAGCACCCCTGGTTCAAGCCCCAAAACCAAAAAATAGAATTAAATTAAAAAAAATGCTTATGAGATATCTTAGTGGTCTAGACAAGTGATTAATACGTGATTTTGGAACTCTGATTTCCAGTTTCTGAACCTTTCTTCATTCGGTAATTTCCTTTCCATAAATGAAAATTAAATACCTCTTAGAACACTGCCTGGAGCAAGGTACTGTCATGGTGGAGAGGGAATTGAGGCGTAAGGCACAGCTCTGCTCTCAAGAGTCCATGATGTCCTGAAGACAGAAATAAAGAAAGTTATTGCTGTAGAGCAGTCCTGCAGTGCTATGCAAACACCTCTGGAAAACTGACATCTGGGTTATAAAATCAAAAAGTGATTCTCAGGGGAGTAGTAACTGAGATAATGCTGGAACCAAAAGCAAAGTGTTATGTAGTTAGTAAAGGAGGTAAGTGGGGGAAGGATTATCTAGGAGAAGGGAAAATGTGGAGTTTGCTTGTGCTGATAGTAGAAGAGAGCTTGTTGGGTTCATTGGGAGAAGGGGAGGTGTGAAAGAATTGAGACCTGAAAGGTAATCAAAATCCTATTCTATTTTTTAAATTAACTGTAGAAAATTAGTCAATAATAATGTAAACAGCAGTATAAAATGAGAGTGATATATCTGACTCTCTCCCTTCCCTTCCTTTCTCTTTCTACTCTTCCTTTTCTAAAAAAAATTTTTTCTAGTTGTCAATGGACCTTCATTTTATTTATTTATTTACATGTGGTGCTAGGGAATGAACCCAAGTCCTCACATATGCCAGGCAAGTGCTCTACCACTGAGCCACAACCCCAGCCCTCTTCTTCCTTTATTATTATTCAGATAATCTGTGTTATGATTCACTGGACAATCCCTCAAAAATCTTATTCTTTCGTGTATTAATTGCACTCAAATAATTGCTTTTTAAAATTCTTTTAGTAACAACTTTATACTGTATCAACTTACAGCACTGTTTTACATTTAATATACTACTTTATCAAATATAGGTATACTTCATATATTTTTAAATACATAATTATTATATATTTACACATATGTGCTTATTTATGCACAGGTTTGGGGAAGTGGCTATTCAAGTATTCTTCCAATTCTTTCCCCTAGTGTATTAAAAGGCCTCAGAAAAAAGTTCTAAGTTTTCATTCTCTGCTTTCCTTTCTTTCTCTAGTTCTGTGCTTGTGGTTTGAGAGTATGGAGCTAGACTGCTTGGATTTGAAACCCAGCTTCCTAATTTCTCAGCTATTTATGTATATTTCATAGAGTGGATTAAATGAATTAATAAATGCAGAAAAGCTCAGTTTGAAGAGTTATGCTATTCTGCTTTCAATTGCATCATTACTATAGTGAAATAATTATAGTGAAATACCAGAACACTGAAAATTTATTGGGTCTTTAGGTTTTTCCTCTGGCTTGGATCATATTACCATCTCTTATGCACACCAACCCCACTACATATCCTTACACAAAATTACCAAGCTTCTTTGATCTACCTCACTCTCTTTCAACTCTAATTTTGCTGTGCCTGTTTCATAAAATGTTAGAAGTGTTGTTATTATTCCTAACTCATTTTTCTTTCCTTCCCATCAGATGAGTTCTCTAAAACTCACCAATGACAAAAAGTCATCAATGATTCCCAAGTTTCCAAATTCATAAAAGGAAGCTTTGGAATCTTAGTGCGACCAAAAAGAACCTCCAGAAATCAGATGTCTCTACCTTAGTTAGAAGATGCCCCAACCTTGTCCACCTAGACTTAAGGGACAGTGTCATGCTAAAGCATGACTTCTTTCCAGAATTTCTCCAGCTCAACTATCTCCAACACCTGTCACTCAGTCGGTGCTATGATATAATTCCTGAAATTCTACTTGAACTTGGAGAAATTCCCACATTAAAACACTACAAGTTTTTGGAATTGTGCCAGATGATACCCTTCAACTGTTACAGGAAGCCCTTCCTCATCTGCAGATTAATTGCTCCTATTTCACCACCATTGCCAGGCCAACTGTTGGGAACAAGAAGAACCAGGAGATACCGGGCATAAGGTGCCGACTGACACTACAAAAGCCGAGCTGTCTATGAAGTTATTTCTTGCAGACTGGTGTCTCCTCTTTCTTTGGAATGGGAAAAGTAGGAAGCAAGCCTAATTACTGGAGCACTGGGCTAGTTTTATCATTCGTGTTCCTCTTACCTTTACTCTGCAAGTATATTAGGGAACCATTTTCAAGGGCGAAACAATGAAGTGTTGCCTTTTTAAAAAATAACTATAAAAGCTTCTATCAATGCTATGCCCTTAAGAGCCTAAGTTGTAGGCCTTTGGAAATCTTAGGAGACTGAGTCTATGATTTCAAAGTTTGTGTTTGTTTGTTTATTTATTTTTGTGGTGCTGGGGATTGAACCCAGGGCCTTGTGCTTGTAAGGCAAGCATTCTACCAACTGAGCTATATTCTCAGCCCTCAAGATACTTTCTTTTAACAGAACAATTTTGTGCCACCTTCTCCAACTGCCCTTTGGATTAAGTCTGTTGTACCCAAAGAAAATAAAATCATCCAAGCCGATCACATAAACCAAAAGAAGCCTTTATTTTAGCTAGCCAGCGATGACCTCCCTTACTCCTAAAAGTGGGATGCCAGGAAATCGCCCATTCGTTCTTTTGTTGCCAGCTTTTATAGGGCCTGGAAAGGGATTAGGGTGGGGCTATAGGGAGGGGAAGGGATTGGGGTGGGGCTGACTCTCCTGATCTTGATGGAGAATCTCCCTGGGGAACACCAACATTTTAATCTGTTTTCTGTTGCTATAACAAGTCTTACTTAGAATCAAACTAAAAAATGACTTACGGCTAATGATATTCATAGCCTTTGTGATAATTTTTGTCTATTTGATTTTTCAGTATTGTTTAATAAGACATGGTTTGGAAGAACAATAAGCTATGTATAGGGTAAGCCGAACAAAAAGAGTCATAAGATAGTAGCATTCAAGGAATCTGGGAATTAAAAAAAGAAAAAATATTTCATTTTTATCTTTAGATTTGAAATTAGTTTAATAGAAACATAGCCCCACTGATTAAACCCACAAACAAATTAAACATATGACCAGAGGTATAGAATCGGATAGGGTTTTTGGTGGTTCTGGGAGAAAAAAAAGAAGAGATTGCCCAGTATAGATTAGAATAGGGTGGAGGTGGGGTAACATTAATAGTGCAGTAGATTTTTTAAGAATAAGGTGTTAGCACATTTAAGTATAGACAGATATTTTGTAAATAGTTGCTTAGATGGATTCAAACCTCAACAAACAGATTTGGATTCAAGATAAGCCAAATGGAACCTATATCCAATAAGAGATTAAGTGTGTACTTAAGTAAAATGCAGTCTCTACATACAGGAAAGTATCTCACAACTACACAAAGTATTCAGTTGCAAAACATTAAAAAACACAGGGCTACATCTGCATTCCTTATGTTTGGAAGAGGAACTACAGGTTTAGAGTTGGTTATTTAGGAGAGCATAAAAATGAAAATTAGTAAACACATCTTGATCCTCTGACTAAGCCCAAGAAGATTTATCAACAATTTTAGTGACCAACATAGTATCTGACTAATAATGCATATGACATTATGTACATAACTTAGAGTGTAATATGCATGTGTGAAGCATTTGCAAATTCCTCACTTTAGCTTTTTTAAGAATTGTATACAAAATTTTGTTATAGATCAGGGATTGTCAGACTTGGTCTGTAGAAAGCAAAGTGCTTAGTGAATGTTTCAACTTTGTTGACCTTATAGTGTCTATCAAATCTATTCAATTCTGCTATTATAGTACAAAAGCAGTCAGAGACAACATCTACTGAATACATATGGTTGAGTTCCAATAGAGCTTTATTTACAGAGTAGGCAAGAGGTCATATGAGGTCAAAAAGTCATAATTTGCTGAATCATCATTTAACAGATAACTCATAATTTTCAAAAAGGCAAAATCATGACTATCATGCAAAAATAAAATGAACATAAGGCAAGGTTTTGTTCAGTTCATTAAATAATGAGGAAACCAGTAAGATGTTAAGACCATTCTTAACATTAGAAGAGCATTAGAAAACTAAATATTTAAAAGCAATTTTAAGGCAAAATTGCTGAATTAGATAGAAACTGGTTATCATCTGTACATGTAACCAATTTTAAACTTGGAATATATTTTCCACCACACCCAAATTACTGATATTTTTATCTAAGGAAACAGTGGATTTAAGTCCATCTGTGGACCTTGAGCCACTGACTCCTAAAAGACATGCTAGACTTTTTTCTTCCTTCCTTCCTTTCTGCCTACCTGCCTTCCTTCCTTCCTTCTCTTTCCTCCTTCCTTTCCCTTATTTTTTTTTGGCTCCCTACTGCTGACAATATTGATATTTCATAGTAATTTAGAGACTAGTAAATCATTTAAATTTTTGTATTAATTTATATTGCTGTTTTAAAAATTACCACAAATAGGGTGTATTAAAACAGTAGAATTTTGGGCTGGGGATATAGCTCAGTTGGTAGAGTGCTTTCCAGGCAAACACTAAGGCCCTGGGTTCAATCACCAGCACCACAAAAAAACAGTAGAACTTCTTTATCTTTTAATTTTTTAGATCAAAGGTTAGTCATAGGTCTCAGTAGCCTAAGATCATGGTTTTTGAATGGCAACATTTCTTTTTGGAGTCTGTAGGAAAGAATCTGATTCCCTTCCTTTTCCAACATCTAGAAATTATCTGAATTCTTTGGCTCCTGGCCTCTTTCTTTGGTCTTCAAAGCCCACAATATTGTATTGCTGTCTAATTATTGCTTCTGACTCTTCTATTTCTTAAGGATTCATGCCCTTAGATTGAACCTGTGGGAATAATTCCTGGGTGATCTTTTCATTATATGATCAGCAACCTTAATTGCATCAGCCGATTGGCAACCTTAATTGCATCTCCAACCTTAATTATATTTTACTGGGAAAGTAATAAATCCATAGTTTCCTAGGGATGATGTCTTTTGGGGGAGATATTTTGCCTAACCTACATTGTTTACATCATTTATCTAAATCCAGATGTTTCTATTTATTTGTGGTGTAACAAGGATACATTTATTAACCTCAAGTGGGCCCATAAATAGACTTAAATAATGCAAGCAAAGTGTCTAACAGAATATTTGCATAGTGTATATGCTCATTCAATGAAGCTACTAAATCCAATACATGTAGTAATTAGCTGTGTTCTTGTGGAATTCAAGGAGAAAGGAGGATGATGTCTATTGTAAAAAACATATAATTGGCATAATAACCTTGGTTGATCTATTTATTGATGTATACCTAAAAAAAAAACAGAGATATACTGAGCATTAAAAAAAGAAAACCCAACTATTTAAGACCCCTTTCTTTAAAATTTTTTTTTAGTTGTACATGGACATGATTCCTCTGTTTTATTTATTTGTATGTGGTGCTTAGGATCAAACCCAGGGGCTCACACATCCTAGTGCTAGCATGGGCTGAGTTACATCCCCAGCCTATAATACTCCCTTTTTATACACCATCTTCTTTTTTATTCCCTGGTTTATTGTTTAAGAGTAATACCAAAATAATCTTTAAGAGTAGATAAAGATTTCTTAAGTAATCTGAATTCAGACTTAAAATATTACATAATATGAAAAGTTTTGAAGAAACATTTATTTAAAATATCTTTATAGTTCAGTAATAATTCTTTTGTGAGCCTCAAATTTAGCACATACAAAAACATACATATATATGTGTGCAAATATATATATATATATATATACATATATATATATATATATAAAGAACTGTGAACAAATTCCCACTTATTGCAGAAGTTGTGATTTAATGATCTCTTGTTATTTGGTGTGATTTTCTTTGTATGTTCTAATCAACAGTTTAGTTAATAAGCCCTTCAGGGAAAGGATTTACTATTTGATAGTTTTTGTTTGTTTGTTGCTTGGTTTGGAAATTTCCAGCAATTACAAAGCATTTTGAGGTTAGAGGCTGAGCCTCTTCAGCTCCAGATGAGAAAGAGACTAAATTGTTGGGAAGAAATCTCTGAATCTACCTGTGGGATTAGATAGCACAGGGATCTGGAGCTTTTACTCACCCACCTCATGAGCAGCATTTAAAATAGTGGGGACTGGTGCTTCTAATAAATCCATCTTCCTAGAAAACAATGGTACACTCAGAAGCATTTAATAATATACGCTGGAAGTATTAACACTCCACCCTGATAGCTTTTCCTGAAGGACAAGAGAAGCAGATGTTTTTTTTCCCCTGTATTTAACACAGTTGATTGTGCATGACTAATTCTTTTGCTAATCTTGTCTGGTGTCAATCTTTTGGTTTTTAGTGGAGGTTTCCTTGGGGATTTAGTAGCACACATGGCTGACCTGCATGCTTCTTTATCTCCAGGGCTCTAGGAAAATATTAGCACAAGAAGTTAAATTGATTTGGAAACATAAGGCACAAAAAAGCCAGTTTTATGCAAATGTTAACACTGTATAAAAAAGCCCTTGGAAATTATTTAAAGTGCAGCTTCACCTCACTAACAGGCTCACTGACATTTGGATATATGCTGAAATTAACCATTTAGAAAAACATAAGCATTGCTCTTTCTGGGATCCTGCATGTAAATATGGGTGTCTCATACCCTGATTCACCTCTTATACAGTTATATGGCTAAGCAGCCAAATCTTTATTCATCATGCCAAGAGAAAAATTATTCAAAAGGACTGTGTATCCAAAACTCATTTACATTTGGCTTTGGACTTACTTTCTCAGTTATAATTGGCTTTAGACTCCATAAAAATTAGTTTAAGTCCCTAACCACATAGTATCTGCCATCCTGAAAAGGTGACCCAGATAATTAGTAGATGGCAAAGTTTTGGATGAACACTGTACAGTTCAAAATCTACAGCCGGGCTACTGATTAACTACAATTTTTGTTAAATGCATTTTGGCTACAGCAAGTTTTATTTTATATTTGAAACAGATAAAGATTTCTTAATACTAATACCTTGCACAAAATTAGTGCAGAAATTACAGACTGAGAGTTTACTTTTACATGTAGCGTAAGTCATTACTTAGAGCTATTAGAATTTTCAGTTTCTTCATACCATTGAATTTCAAAATTGCTCAGAGGAAAATCTAATGAACACATGCACATGTATACAATAAACCTAAGTGTTTGGAAACAGGAAGTGAGATTATTGCTAAAGGGCAATCATAAACTAAAATTATATAATAATATAAGAATCATTTTCTATTTCATTTCATCTTATTTCATCAAATAATTGTTGGCCACATCATTACCAAAAGAAAGAGAGAAACAGAAGAAAGAAAAGATCAAATAGAATCATATTAACTCAGCCTGAAAATATATGTTGATCCTATTGCTCAAAATGTATATTCAAAAATTCAAAAATTACAAATATAGCTTAGAATAAATAATAAACATAGACAAAATTACACTTTCAAAGTCAAGATTTGTCCAAATTCACCTAATTTTAGAATGAATGTATTGGTGCAATGGAAGTAATTGCTAATGAAATGGAAATATTTCAATATCTTATACATTTTAACAGTTGCTATAGAGTACTATCATAAATTTTCACAAGACTATTTTGTATGTCATATCACATAATATAATTGAAAATGTTTTAATAAAGTAAGATGTTTGAAGCAGGTTATAAGTAAATTGATTATAACCCACATTTTCTTAGATGATTTTGGGGTATGTGTGCATATTTGTTCAAATGCATACATGCATTCATTTTGCATTATAATTTTAGGAACATACTTCCCCATTTTTTAATTTAAAAACAATTAAGAAGTCAGGTGCAATGGTTCAGGCCAGTAATCCTAGCAATTTGGGAGGCTGAGGCAGGAGATATGTAAGACTGAGGCTAGCCTCAACAATTTAATGGAGATCCTATTTCAAAATAAAAATGAAAATGTACTGGGGATATAACTGAGTGGTAAAGAGTTTCTGGATTCAATCCCAGGCACCTAAATAAATAAACAAACAACTAGGGGGAAACCCTTTCTATTCATGTAATAAATATGAATGTCTTAAGTGATTTATTAAATATTTAAGTGAAATTTTAACATAGTTTCATGTTTTAGAAAAAAAATATAGTAACCTTACAAAAATTCAATAGAAATGTTATAATGATAGTTTTACTTTCCTAAATCAGTAATTCTGTAGTTATTAGTTACTAATAGGACAAATATGAATATTGAACATGCATTCTGCATTCTTATTGTATATCATACAAAATTTTGCATTATATTTAACCATTTTTCCTATAGATTCTAATTTGAATTTAGGTGATGAAATGTTTAGACAGAAATGTGCTATGAACATTATTTATTTTTGTAACGTGTGCTTTGACCTTGTAGGGAGAGACTCTGTAAAAAAAGTAAAAGGACAATACTTGTTCTCTATATCTTTTGCTGGGTTTCCCTTCCTTCTTTGGACATCCCTTTCCATTTCCCTATATCTTGTTTGCCATTTTTTGCACTGGTGTGCTCTACTCTTGACTCTTTTTTCAAAGTGCAGTATGTTCAGTGATTGAGGCTATTCTCTTAGATGGCTTTCTTTGCAATTTGGCTCCACCAATTTTTAACTTCATGATCTTGAACAAATTACTGATCTTTCTCTGCCCCAACTTCTCCTATAATACAGGAGAAATAATTGTCTTGTTCTGTTTTTCTCTTAGGAGTTATTATTAGGATTAAATTTGAGGATTTATTTTGTTCTTTAACATCCAATCATTGTACATATTTATGGAATACAGTAAGATATTTCAATACATGTATAAAATTTGTATTGATCAAATTTCAGTAATTATCACTTTCATCTCCTTTTTCTTTTTTCCCAGTACTAGGAATTGCACACAGAGGTTAGCACACTGAGCTATATTCCCAGCCCTTTGTTATTGTTGTTGTTGTTGTTGAGACATTTTCTCACTTGGTTACTCACACTGTCCTCAAACTTGCCATCCTCTTGCCTCAGCCTCCAGAATACCTGGGAAAGAAGCCCTGTGCTACCACACCTAGCTCCAACTCCTTTTTGACAATCTAATAAAAGACTTAGAAAAGTGCCTTTACGTACTCAATAAATATAAGCCATTATTCACAAAAATTATCTAGTTTACACTATATTTCAAAGAATCTACTTCCTCCTGAATTTCATGGGAGTTAAATAGGTTTATAAGTGAACTGGCATTTAAAATACAGAATACAAGAGCAGATTGAGGGGAAATCAATGGTTAAGCAATCAGGCTCTGCAGAATTCTTCAAATTATAAAAAAGCTGGTCTCATACTTTGCCTTTCTTATAGGGATTCTCTTATGAGAAGTCCCATAAGAGACAAGAGTGTGTCTCTCTTTGTTTTTTCCTTGCTTACTATTATGTTCTCACTACTCTATTTTGTAGCAGAAAATGAGAAACAAGCAACAACCATGAACCTGTCATTTAACTAGTAGAGATGGCTAGAGGGAAATGAAATACAAAGAACTGAGCAAGCCTTCTCCAATGCCCCCTGCTGTAACAAATTTGCCAGAGGTAATAAAAGTCAATTGTGCCATCTCTTTACTGGAAACTCTTCTCACCAGAAAAAGTAAAAACTCTAGGATCCTGAAAAGACAAAATAAATCTATACCTAAGAGACTGCCGGGAACATTAAATCAATAAACATGCACTATCAATATAATGATATTTTTTATTTATTCTTTTTAGTTGTATACACCAGGATACACCCTGACAATCAGGCAAACATGGAAGACAACCTGCTCCAATTCAGTTCCCAGCATTTCTTCCCTCTCCCCCCTCCACTCCATAGATGCCTCTTAAATCCATTTACAGTTCACTTTTTAAAAATTTTATTTTATAAATAAGAAACCAATCTAGAAGATTAAGTAAACTAATGTAGGTCACACTACTAGTGTCAGATTTGTCCACAGGTCTCTGTGATTCTAGAGCACTCATTTTGAAATTGGACACAATACTTCTTTAAAATAATGTCCAGGAAGTTGTATGGACATATTGACAAATAAAAAAATATATACTTTATCAGAAAACATATTCTTTAGATACAAGCCATAATTCAACCTTATTCTAGGCACTTCAGATAAAGCTGTGATTACTGTATTAGAAATATTTTAGTAATGTAGTCAAAATCTCATGGCATTTATATTCTAGAGATAAAGGAATATTCTAGAGATAAAAGAAAATAATAAAGACAAAAACTGCTGGAGAGTGGCAAGTTGAATGAAGAAAATAAAATAGGATGTGTCATAGAGACTGATGGGGGGATTATTTTTGCTTGTATAGCTATTAGTCAAGATAGGCCTTACAAGTTTGAATGACATCATATATCTATGCATGGGAAGACCTTAGAGAAGTCATCAGGGCTAACAAGTCTTGAGGTTGGAAGGAGCTTTGTTAAATTGAAGAAAATAAAAAATGTGCAATGCAGCTTGAATTTACTGAAAGGTCTATGAATTAAAATAATTTAAGATCATGGTAATAATACTGGTTTATTTCAAATTCAGGGGAAGTCATCAGAATGTTACAAACTGGAAATTGTATGTGACATGATTTAACTTCTACTTACAATAATACTCTTGACTTCCTTGTTGAGAATAAGTTATGAGGCTGGAACAGAAAGGGAAGCTAATGTTGATAGGATATTAATTTAATCCCATTGACGAAGAATGGAACCTAGATGAGTGATCAGCCAATAGTATATACAGAAAAGCTTATATATAAAGTTAATAGCATAGTCACTCTCACAAAAAGAATACTCAAATATGTTGCTACTTTAATTCTATTATTCAAGACTTCTATCTCCTAAGAACTCAGTGCCTAGTTGAAAGATTGGAAAAAGAGTTTGTTTAAAAACTGTTTATTATCATTTTAAGAAAAATAATGAAGTTAAACATGTTTGTTTCTCAATAAAAATTATTTGTACCTTATATAGGGAATGATAAAAATCACAGTCACAAATTTCAAATTGGAGAAAAAAAATACTGTAATTTTATAAGAAATCATTCACTGTTCATATAAAAGTCAATCATATCCTCCAAAGTCCTTTCTATTCAATATTATTTAAGAAAGATTCTTTGGTTACTTATTAGGTACCAAGTATATGAGCACTGAAGATAAAATGATGAGAAAGATAAACATTCTTTCTATCCATAGTGGGTTAAATTTTGATTTATTTAATGAAAATTTCCTTCCATAAAATAAATTAACAGATCTGCACAAATTTTCAGTTTACCATTTTCAATTCCATTAACACCATTCTCTGTAATTTTGGATATGACTACATGAGATTTATAAAAATAAACAAAAATCATCAATTATCATCTAATTATTTGGCATGTGAAGTATAACAGGGAGAAAGCTACTCAATTATATATCAAAAATAAATTCTTAGTTGGGAAATTATTTCAAATTCTCTTGACATATTTGATTCCATGGGGATGAAATTCTATTTTTATGTAACTAACATCTTATGCATTACTAATTTAAAAAAACCTTGAAATCCAATGGTTTAATTCAATAAAAATGTATTTCTTACCCATGAAATAACCACTGATGGTTGCATGACCCACCTTGATCTTGTAGCTACTGTCAGCTATTATTAGTGCCATTTTAGAGAGAGGTCTATGGTTTAAGATAATCTAAAGTCATAGTAAGGACATTTGTTTTCTCCCAAATTCAAGAAAGCTATTATAATGTTATAATGTTCATACAGGAAAGTCCTCATGATTTGATTTTTATTTTTAAAAGACTGCCTAGGCTTCCCCTTAGAGAATAAATTATGATTAAAAGCTTAGTCTAATGTGGCTTCTTTAAGAAAATGCCATAAACAGCTTACTTATGAACCACAGAATTTTATTTCTCATACTCTGGAGCTGGGAAGTCTACAACCAAGATGCCAGTAGATACACTGTCTGGTAACTAGTTGCTTTCTGGCACCTACATGGCACCTTCTTGCTTGTGTCCACACATAATGGAAATGGCAACAGAGCACCTTTGGATCCAATTCTATTTAAGAGCGTCCTGCCCTTGCAAGCTAATCACTTCTCAAAGTACATTCGACTCATCCCAATAGCTCCAAAAGTTTTAATTCATTCTAGCCTCAACTCAAAATCCAAAGTCCAGAGTGACATCTAAATATCACCTAATCCGTAGAGATGAGATTCAAGGTACCATTTGCTCTAAGGCAAATTGCTCTCTGCATACCTATGCAATCAAACATATAATGTGTTTCCAAAATACATGGTAGGGCAGACTGAATACATTTCCATTCAAAAAGGGAGGAATAGGAAAGAAAAAAAGTGGTAACAGGTCCGAAGTAAGACTGAAACCCAACAAAAGCAAATAACAATAAATCTTAAGGCTGAAGAATTCTAACTTTAAATCATTTCTTTAATATTTTACTGTAATTTTTCAAGAGAAGCCAAGTCACACTTTTTAAACTTTGCTTTGAAATTTCTTCATTAAAATACCTTGTATCACAAATTCTACCCTCCACAAAACACTAGTGTATGAACTTAAGTCAGTCAAAATCTTTACGTATTCACAAGTGTTAGTTTTCCTCTAGTTCCCTCTAGTTTCCAAAAACTTGTGCCTTATCTCCATCGGAGGCCTCATTGGAATGGCCTTTACTGTCCATATTTCTACCAACATTCTGTTTATGACTATGTAAATTCTCTAAAAAGACTGAAATTTTTCCTATTCTCTTTTTCTCTTTCTGGAATCTCTCCAGAATTGCCCTTAGTGCTCCATTCCTGGCAATGTAGGCTTTTTTTAGCATGCACTTCAAAACTCCCCCACCCATTACCCATTACCTAGTTCTAAAGCTGTTTTGATATTTTTACATAGTTGTTAAAATAGCATACTCACTTATTCTGGAGTTTTCTGCCTTAATCCATGTAAGCTATTATTTCTCACAGTTCTGGAGGCAGAAAATCCAAGATGAAGGTATGACCTTCTTGCCAGGTCCTCAGATGGTGAAAGGGGTGAACAACTTCCTCATGCATATTTTACAAGAGCAAAATTTCACTCAAGGATTTTGCCCTCAAGACCTAATTACCGCTCACAGGCTCCACTCCCTAACTCCATTACCATGAAGGACAGGATTTCAACATACGAATTTTGGGGAGACAACAGCATGGGACAAGAGAAAGACTGAAGTCATGGTCTAGTCATTCCTAGGACAGAAGAGGATTTCAAAAGATATTAGCTTAGGGCATCATCTTAATTGCTTTAGTGGTGGTGATATGCTGAAGAAATAGAGTAATAAGCACTACTGTTGCTTCTGTCTGACAATAGTTTCAATCAGTCTCAAGTTTCCTGTGTCTAACTGTTAACAATTTCTTCTGTTTCACTTGTCCTTAGACACTGCTTCAAACTCCTAAAGTTTCTGGGAGTCTCCATCAAATGAAAATTAAAAACTCTGCCCACTAAAACTTATGTAATCAGTTATTTGAAATGAACTAAAATTTTGGAAGAGATAATTGCTATCCAAACAAGTTTGTAAGTTTTATATATATATATATATATATATATACATATTTATGTTTTATATATATTTATATATATTATACATATAAAACATTTATATGTATTTTATGTATATATGTATATATATATATATGATTTCTTTCAAACAATGTAATGAGTAGTTAAGAGCATTCAGCTGAATGACACAAATTGTATCATCATTACTATAACTTGACTATAGCTTAAATAAAGAAAATAGTTATCACTTGGGCAGAAAGCATATAGCTGAACAACAGAAAACTTCAAAACACTAATGCTAACATTTCTTACGGAAAAGAGGAAGCAATGAGGTAGATGGATAAGAAGAGGCTAGATGCATATAAAGGTAGTCAAGATATATTACCAAGAAACCAAAAAGTAGATTTCTCAAAGAAATGAGTTAAACAGAATTTGAAATGTCATAGAGAGGGTCAATTAGAAAAAATGAAACAATAAACAAGTATGTGTTCAATAGAAACTACTGGTGATCTTAAGAAAAGGATTTAATAAAAAGTTTCAAATAAAAGCAAGATTGTAGACAATTAAGGGGTCAATTGGAAATAAATGAGTAAAAATATTAAACAAAGATAAATATTATGGGATTTGAAAAAGGAAAAGGAAAAATATACTGTTAGGAAAATAAAAAAAGTTAAAGACCTCAAATAGTTTTAAAATTACTAATTGCCTGTTCCTAAATGCTATAGGAATTTTCCAATTATTCTGTCCATCTTTATTATATATCTTCTGACTTACAAAATACATAATGTTTACAAAATACATAATGTTTCAAAATACATTTGACAACTTGTCTCATTATGTGGCTTTTTGTTTCATTTATTATTCTATTATTCTATTATTTAGTTATACATTATTATGACTAATATTATATATATTATTTCAGGTTCTGGTTTTAATATATTCTATGGATGGCTCAGAAATCAGGATCTCATCTATTGATTAGTTTAAATAATTATATTCAATAATTTCCTTAGTTCAGATTTTACTAAATAAATTCATGTAAAGTGCCCAGTATATATCATTCTTTTTAAAAAAAAAAAAGATATAATATGAACAAAAGGGACATAATCACTGCCATTATGTTACCTACGGTCTAGGGGGAAGCAGATTATAAATACTCAGGTTGACAAAAAGACTCTGCCATTATCAATATGTAGCCTCTGAGGTTGCCTAAGGCCACAACATCCAGAGACCAAGAGAAGGAAAAAGGATAATCTTTTGGAAGGTTTACATAGACAGAGTTTGCAAATCTATCTCAGTGGGCTGACAATCTGTCAGAATTCAGTTACATGGCCTCACCTAGATGTGAAGCACACTGCAGGAGTTTGCCCTGGCTGAGCACCTGCCTCTTAGCAGTAACCTCATAGTTGGAATAGGAACATGACTTCTGGGGCTCAGCTTGTCATCTTTGCTACACCAAGAGAGAGAAGGAGATGCAACACACACATACACACACACACAGACACAAACAAATAAAGGTTGACTTTTATATCTGTGGGTTTTTCCCTTTTCACCAATTTGGAAATATTTTGGACGTTAATATTCAAATAGTAATCTTTTTTTCTTTCATAGAAAGATATTTATTTATCTAAGCAATATTTTCAAAACTGCAAAGAACAAGACCAAGGGATTCTGTATATAGTCTTTGTGTACAATGAATCAAAATGCATTCTGCTCTCATGTATAACTAAATAGAACAAACAATTTTTAAAAATTCATAGAGTCATGATGCAGCCACATCAATGTTCATAGCTGCTCAATTCACAATAGCTAGATTATGGAATCAACCTAAATGCCCTTCAGTAGATGAATGGATAAAGAAACTGTGGTATATATACACAATGGAATATTACTCAGCCATAAAGAAGAATAAAATTGTGGTATTTGTAGGTAAATGGATGATGTTGGAAACTGTTATGCTAAGTGAGATCAGCCAATCCCAAAAATCCAAAAGCCGAATGGTCTCTCTGATAAATGAATGATGATGCATAATATGGGGGGGAAAGATGGCAAGAATGGAGGAAAGATAGCTAGCATAGAGGGAAGGGAGGGGTGGGGGCGGGTGGGGGGTAAAATTAATAACAGAATGTGTGACAGATACCATTGCCCTGTGTAAATGCATGAACGCACAGATGGTGTGACTCTACTTTGTGTACAACCAGTGAAACAATAGCTGTACTCCATTTGTGTTCAATGAATCAATAAGTAAATAAAAAAAATCATAGAGTCAATGTTGCTGCAAATAAATGAATCCACTTATCCACATATAAAAATGTATGAATATAACAGAAAAAATAAAACTGCCTGTATCTGATTGACTAATGCTGTAATGTCAACCAAATCAACACAGTAGTGTATCTTTTGAAACTGTGGCTAATTGAACCAAGAGATATGATATTTTTTAGCTCAAGCTGGTGAACTTTCTATTATGATTTGTTAGTAGAAACTTCTTTTTTTTTTCCAGCGTGATTAAGAGGACAAGCTCTGATACTGGGCTCCTTGAGTTCAAATTCTGGCTCCAGCATTACCCAGCAGTATGATCTCTCAAACCTGGTTTTTCTTCCTTAAAGGAAACTGACACTATGCAGGATGGTTATAATGTTACATAAGAAAATGCATGTAAATGAGAAAATCACTTAAAGGTAGTCAATCCAGTGTCAAATGCACTGCACGTTTTCTATAAATTTCAACCACACCAAACTACATGACAGTATATATCATAATTTTATCCTAACCTAATAGACAGCTGGGTTCAAAATTATTCATTATAGGAAAATGTTTAGAAAATAAGCCCACATTATATAATTGTTTTTTATTCTTGATTTGCATTAAATAAATGGCACATCTTTCCAGTGCTTAAAAAAAAAGGAAAAAGAAAAAAATCTTTCATGGAATTTAATAATTATAAAACAATATCTGTTAGGATGTCATATTTATAAAATCTATGTGTACATGTGACTTTATTAAAGTAGAACCTAATAAAAATTAGGTCACATATGTTAATTTTTCAGGATAAAATTAAATAATATTCCATGATTACTTCTACCCCATCGTTTTTTCAGAACTTCAATAACACTCAGGTTAATCTGCTTGATACCTTCCTACAGAGAAAACTTGTCCCTCTTTTTTTCTAAATTCCTTACATTCTTTTTGCTTCATTTTGTGTAGTTCCCATTTCCAGGTATTTATTATCTTTTTTTGCTACTGTCTAGTCTGCTATAAGACCCAGTTAGTGTTTTAAAATTTTCTATTACCATATTTTTCATCTCTTAATGTTTCATTTGTTTATCTTTTCTATTTTTTATTTCTTTTGTCACTATCTTCACTGAGTTTAGTTTTTTTCAAAGAGTTCCTGAGTAAGTATGTTAGGCATTGCAAGCTACATATGATCTGTAACATGTGTGTATCTTATTTTGTTTTGCTTTTCATTTGTTTCCTTATAATTCTTTAAAATGTATAAATTATTCTTAGGTCATAGGTGATGCAAAGACAGGTTGCAGGTAAGATAGCCTGGAATATATTTTGCTAACGGTTGCTATAATTGCTTAATACAATAAAGATATCTATTATAAAGTGCTTATCTTCTACTTCTGTCTCCTCCATATTTTTGGCCTGATTCTAATGATTTCTCTCAGTTTTGAGTCATATCTTTGTTTTTTGACATGACTAGTAATTTTTTATTCTATGTTGAACATTGGGAATTTTAAGTTATTGAATAGCATGATTTTGTTCTCATCAATTAAAGAATGTTAAACTTTCTTCCGGGGTCTGTAAAATACCTTTTGATAAGTTTGTGTTTTTTAAGGTTTTTTAAGCATTATTGGGAAGTTTTAGCATAGCCTTCATTCTAGGCATACTTTACTCTTACGCTGAGGTTCATCCCTCCTGAAATTTCTAGTGTATACTTTAATTACATAAAGAGACCTCTCTATCCTGACTGGAAGTGTTTGAGCAACTTCCAATATGCTTGTCTGGAAATATTATTCAGCTTACAGATTTCTAGTCTTTCTTTGCCTGATTTCATGGAGTTTCACCCATGTACATGAACTTGTTAGTGTATGGCAAATACTTGAGAGATCTCCATACAGATTTTTTTCTTTCTTTCTTTTCCTGCAGAGCTTCCTTCTCTCTGGAATTTGTCTCAAGACTTATATTCACCTCATGCTCCCTAAACTCTGCCTATACAGTTCTGGGAAAAATCTGTGTCCTTATCATCCCATTCATTGTTCTATGATCTAGAATAGGTTTCCAGAGAATAAGGCAGGAAATCACAAAGCTCTTCCTCTTTTTCCTCCTCTCTGGGACTATAGTTTCGCAAAACCCTGATCTGATATTCGAAAAACTTTTCAAAAATATTTTGCTCAGTCTTAATATTTTTGAAGGCAATTGTAAACATTTATTCACTAATGCTGTCATGTATGCTACTTCGGTTTAAATAGTTTAGCCAAATCTTCAAATAATTTAGATTTAATTGACTGATGCTTCTTTTTTTTTCTTATTTAGAGATTCTGAGAAGTATTTAAAACTGAATGTAAACACCCACTTCCACATATTTATTAAAATCTCTCCTTAGTGCACTAACTCTTATTTTTTCAATATGTATCTTTAGAAGATAAATGGAAATGTAGGATGTTTGCTTAAAAGTATATTTGAGTATTCAAGAATAAATCTTCAGTGCCAAGGGGCCATTGCACAGTATACTAAGCTTTCTCTGAGGTATTCTTCCCAAGGAATGACAAGTAGTTTTCATTGACCAATTACATAAATACTTTTCTCTTTAACATCTGCTTTAGTATGAAAGGAGCTGTAGAAACTGGACTGTGAAATTAAAATGACGAGAAACCTTAATTCTTCTTCATTATCATAAAATATCCACTATCCTTTTCTTTAAAACTTGAAAAAGTATCCGTTGTGTTTTGGCAAACACATCTAGCAATCTAGAAGACATGCTATTCAGTTGGCTTTCTTTTCTTTCTTTTCTTTCTTTTTTTTTTTTTTTGAGAAAAAAGACTCTCCTTAAGCACAACGATTTACAAGGTTAACTACCAGATATCAATGAGGACAGGATAACAAAATGAACTCCTGCTCCAGATATAATATAATAGCTAATTTAATCATTGTGTAATATTTAAGTAGCATGTCTAGTTAAGAGACAGCAAGGATGTCAGTCTTGGGAAGGAACAAAAAGCTCCACACAGAAGTCAGTTTTACTTGAACGTGGCTGCTGAAAGTTTGAGATCTAACAATAGAGATCTCTCAAAAAATGTCCCATGATAAAGTTTGAGATTGGATTGAATGAGTAGCATTTGGAATTGACCAAGTGTACTTATGTTCTACAATTTACAGTTCATTTCTCTTTAGTGACAAACAAACCTATTTCCTGTGCACTACCTCCCAACCCTAAACTATTTTAGAAAAAAAAAAAAGAAACTAATAGTAGGGCAGAGCACAGTGTGAGATCAGTATCTGCAAAGATGTGTTACACGAAACTGTTTTAAGAGATTTTTGAAGCCACATTCATTTTTTTAACAGCTATGCTTTAGAGAAGTTCCAATTTATATCACCTTAAATGAAATGTGTAGCCTTATGCCTAAAGACAAAACAAGTTCACTTTGTTTCAGTGTCTAAGTGTCACAGAGATTAAAAGTAAATAAAATTTAATTGTAGAAAAAGCAAAGTTGAGGAAAAATATGAAACTAGTTTTTTAAATCTTTGCACTAGAATACAATTAATTTTTATTTTATTACTTTTCACCCTGCTCAATGGATAAAAGAACAAATCACATGTTTACCAAATTTATATAAATTCAGCTATTTTAAAACATTAAAATAGGAGTTATTTAATCATCAATTTATAATATCACAATTAAGAATTTAATAGCATGTTAAATTCAGCAATTATATTTTTAATCAATAGATTTGAGGACATTAAGAAATTATGACAGAATTGTTAATGTTTATACAGAAAATTAGAAAAAGTCCAAAGTCCTAAATTATTAATTTTTTCCTTATTGAAAGTCCACATTGTCATCAATAATTCCATTGACTTAGTCAGTGTTTTTTTCATGATTTACAATAGGCAGACTTGGCAAAGTTCTTAGCAAGCATGTTGTCAACATCTGCATTATATATATATGGGTGCATGGATATACACATATGAAAGATTAACCCACTTGAAATGTCACAACCTATCATACTGTTCTTAGAACACAGTAGGGCAAAATCCACATTTTTATTATTCACTCCTTATATGTTATCAATATTTTTAAGCCATCATTAAGTGAGTTAACCTCAATTTATTTAATAGTATTGATTTACTATTTAGATGAAAAAATATTGTTCTTAGCAACCTAAGGGGACGTACTAATTTATTTTGCCAGGATGCTATTTCTTCTAGCATGCCTATAAATATCAAACCAATTCTCTGAAAATACTGAGATATAAATATCTTAACTTACTTGAATAAACAAGAGATGGTTTATCTTTAGGAAGCAATAAATCATGCAAGAATTTGTCCCAATTCTTAATTCAGCCCCTAAACTGCATCAACTGGCTTACTTCCTTTCTCATTTCATAGAATGGCCAAATAATCTTTTCAAAACCCACAAGTAATCATGTCATCTCTCTACGGAAAACCCTTTGATAATTTTCTATTGCCCTGAATCAATTCCATCACATTATCAGAAAGATCTTCCAAAGTTTAACCCTCAGTTGTCCTTATAATTGCATTTCACAGACTCTAGTTCCCAGGCCCTTTTCTCTCAGGGTAAGTGTCAGTGAAACTGATGGTACACACTTCTCTCTGCTTCTCATCCAGTTAGTGCTTACTACACATGCTTTGAGCTACTAATCTAGTATCACTTCCCCAGGAAATTCTTTTACTAAATTTTGTAATTAGTTCAAAGCCTTCAAACTTATGTCATTAGTACTAAGAGTTGTTTTCCTCAGCATCTGCCAGAAATGCAATTCTATGTATTTATGTAGTCATTTTCTTAGAGTTTGACTAACCATCAGTGAAAATATTCCATGAGGGCCATGGTCATGGTAAATTTGATCATAATATTAGCTAGACAACTAATATTGTTCCTCCTGGCATTTGGTGCATCTCAGTGAATACTTTTAAATAGATGACAAAATAAACTTTAACTTTCCCCAAAAGTTTTTACGTGATCTTATGTGTGTCTTGAACAATTTCTTAAGAAATTGCTTTATGGAACAATCTGTGAACCTGACTCTTCTCTTGAATTGACATATGAAATATGTTGCAGAGAAACCTTACTAACAGATAAATCTAGAGGCCAAGACAGAGTGATATTAAAAGAATATCTTTTTCATATATTTGTTGATTGCTTGTGTATCTTCTTCTGTGAAGTGTCTGCCCAGTTCCTTAGCCCATTTATTGGTTGGGTTCTTTGTAATTTTGGTGTAAAGTTTTTTAAGTTCTGAATAAATTTTGGAGATTAGTGCTTTATCTGAAGCATGTGTGGAAAAGATTTTCTCCTCTTCTATAGGTTTTCTCTTCACATTATTGATTGTTTCCTTTGCTAAGAAAAAACTTCCTAGTTTGAATCCATCCCACTTACTGATTCTTGCTTTTATTTCTTGCACTCCAGAAGTCTTGTTAAGGAAGTCTGGTCCTAAGTTGACATGATGAAGATATAGACTGACTTTTTCTTCTATTTGGTGCAGGTTATCTGGTATAATTCCTAGGTCCTTGATCCATTTTGAGTTGAGTTTTGTGCAGGGTGAAAGATAGAAGTTTAATTTCATTTTTCTGCATATGCATTTCCAGTTTTCCCAGCACCATTTGTTGAACAGGTTATCTTTTCTCCATTGTATGTTTTTGGCACCTGTGTCTAGTATGAGATAAGTGTATTTTTGTGGGTTTGTCTCTGTGTCTTCAATTCTGTAATATTGATCTACCTGCCTATTTTGGTGCCAATAACATACTGTTTTTGTAACTATTGCTCTGTAGTATATTTGAAGGTCTGGTATTGTGATACCTCCTGTGTAACTCTTCCTGCTAAGGATTGATTTGGCTATCCTGGTTCTCTTATTCTTCCAAATGAATTTCATGATTGCTTTCTCTATTTCTATGAGGTTTGTCATTGGGATTTTAATTGGAATTGCATTGAATCTGTATAGTGCTTTTGGTAGTGTGCCCATTTTGACAATATTAATTCTGCCTATCCAAGAACAAGGGAGAGAAATGAAAATCAAAACCACCCTAAGATATCATCTCACTCTAATTAGAATGACTATTATCAAGAATGAAAGCAATAATAACTGTTGGTGAGGATGTGAGGAAAAAGGTACACTCATACATTGTTGGTGGAGTTGCAAATTGGTGCAGCACTTGGAAAGCAGTATGGAGATTCCTTAGAAAACTTGGAATGGACCCACCATTTGACCCAGCTATTCCACTCCTTGGTTTATAACCAAAGGACTTAAAATCAGCATTCTACAGTGATGCAGCCACATCAATGTTTATAGCTGCTCAAGTCACAATAGCTAGATTGTGGAACCAATCTAGATGTCCTTCACTAGATGAATGGATAAAGAAACTCTAGAATAGACACACAATGGAATATTATGCAGCCATGAAGAAAATAAAATTATGGCATTTGCAGGTAAATGGATGGAGTTGGAGAATATCACACTAAGTGAAACAAGCCTATCTCAAAAAACCCAAGACTGCATGTTTTCTCTGATAAGTGAATGATGATACATAATGTCTATTCTAAACTTCAGGTATAAGAAACAAATTTCAGCAGTCAGCCAAAGAGACATACTCACAGCAGGAGAAGTGACGGGGATATATCTGAGAATCCCATGAAAGGGCCCTGCGCAAAAGGACCATCTTTCTTTAATCATCTGGTACCTGGTGTAAAACCAGTGCCAGGTAAATGAAAGGATTCATGTCACCCAATCATTTCTACATGCAACATCAGGAGGATCACAGAGACCTCCCTGAGGAGGATAAACAGAAATTTTAGCAGGGAAAACTGGGAAGAAGACACCACTCCTCTCTCCCTCACCAAGCCCAAGCTAGGCGGAGCAAAAAGCTTAAGCAAAATAAATTTAATTTCTTTGTGAGTACACAGTACTGGACACATTAATTGATGAACTGAGTTTTTAAATTAATTTTTAAATTGACAAATAAGAATTGTATGTGTTTATTTTGTACAATATGTTCTGAAATACAGTCATGGGCTGTAGAGTGACAATTTAGTCACTGATATATACATATATATCACACACACAATGCTACTCCCAAAAGTTTATACCACTTAGTGACATAATAATCCTTTTAATTGTTCTAAGTACATGATACAAAATAATGAAATCATGACTTCTCAGAACATATTCCCATCCTTAATCACCAAGTGACTGTGTGTAGATCTTGTGGAATGGCTAAATTAAGCTAGTTAACATATACATACCTCACGTACTTACCAATTTTTGTAGTGAGAATAGTTCAGATATTCTCTTTAAACCGGGGGTATTTTTTTCTTTAATCTGAGTATGGACCAAAGCATTATGTGAGTGTTTTGACTTTTATCTAGAGACAGGAAAGTAAATAGCTTCACAGAGCTGGCTTTAATAGATTTTGGACTAGTTTCACTATGAATATATAGTGCTGTAATATTTTATTCCCAATGTAGTATTCAACCTTGGTGTTGATACTGAGAAGGCAAATAAGTGATTTGTGTTTGGGGGTAAGGAGCATCAGGATGAGCTTATAGGAAGGCTAAGGTGTATTGTGGGTTCTGACAAGAAGACAGTAATACTAATATGCTACCTGGTTTAGACAGGACTACTAGTTCATTTTAAGTATCTAACACTTTAAAAATAGGGCACACAATAAAATATAAATGCATATACCATATTTGCAATAACATGCATTAAAAGTTAAATATATTTAAGGGAAATACATTCTGCTTTCGATTATAAATTATGTAGAAAAATGAATAGAGAGTGAAGTGGCAAAAAAGCTAATGCAATTTGTTTCATAAAATGTAGTAATAAAGTTATTCTCAGTAGCAAAGCATTGTTATTCCTTGCCTATTAGGAGTTAACTAGAAAGATGTTCCCCTTCCCTATTTACTAAGACTGGAGCTATCTACCATATCAAATAATAATTGGTCATTATGGACACAAATTTTTACTCAAACAACTTTGAATTAAAGGAATTCCCTGAGTGCTCAAGGCAACAACATAAATCATGATAGAATTCATTGTACAAGCAAACTGTTACCTATTAGATTGATTGGCCTAAATGGTATTACAGTGAGGTAAATGTTATAATTTCAATTCCTTTAGGAAACAGGAGCCTTTTCTTATGTGTTCACAACAAACAAGCTGCTCGTTGTAACCTGATAGTATATACCATTATGCAAAAACAGAGTAGTAGAGAGAATCTATGAGTCTCATTTGGAAAATCATAATCATAGGTCCAAATGTAAGGTAGATTGAAAAGTTATTTATGATATCATATATGCATATATCATATGAATATTTAGTTTAAAAATTGCATTGTTTGATGGAGTTGTAGAGAATATGTTCCTGAAGATATATTAGTAAATGTATTATTTCTCTTTAAAGAATTCCGAGTATATGATGTGCTTTATTTTGAATTGCATGTCCACAAACATCTTTCAATAGCTTTTGAAACATACCCCTGACACACTATATTATATTTTCCCTTAAGTCATGCCATTATTTTGTATATACTTACATTATAAAATAAAAACTTCATCACTTAAATATTAAATACTTCATCACTTAAATACTGTTGTTTTTATCTGAAAATGTTGATTTGTCTTAATCACATTTTCCCTTAATAACTTAAAATTGAACTTTTTTAAATTGTTTTCAACAGCTGAAGATGCTTGTGGAGGAACAATGCGAGGATCCAGTGGTGTCATTTCCAGTCCTAGTTTTCCGAATGAGTATCATAACAATGCAGATTGCACTTGGACCATTGTAGCAGAGCCTGGAGACACGATTTCACTAATATTTACTGATTTCCAAATGGAAGAAAAATATGATTACTTAGAAATAGAAGGTTCTGAGCCACCTACAATATGGTGAGTAGACAGTTTCTATTAACCTAGCATTGATATCACTGTCTAAAGCAAACTGCAGAACAAAGAACTATCCTTGGCTCCTTGGTTTGAATACTTAAAAGATCACATAGTTATAGGAAAGTTATAAGGGGCAGTCGTCAGAGCTATGTTTTTGAGGACTGAGGTACTGAAATAACAGACTGAAAATTTAAAACTTGGAACTTTTCATCAGTATTATTTTTCAGTCAATGAAAAGTAATCTATGAATTAATCACAATTTAAGGAAAAAAATTTGTTCCTGTTCTCATAAACAGTTCCTTAGCATGCTGGTACATACTTGGTTCCTTTCAAATTAAGTGAATAGTCTTGGAATTGTTTGCCTCTGTTTACGTAGATAGATCATTTACATATCTTGTAATCCAAAGGCAAAAATTAAACACTGTCATCTGTTGAGCATGGTTTATTTCTTTTAAGACTCAAGACATGGTCCAATGAAAAGTGCAGAATATTCAAAACATGATTTTAGCATATTATGTTTTTTAAATAAGATGTTTATATTAATTTTAGATTTGTATCTTTTGATATCATTGAGCAGATTATGAGTCAGTAATTGAGTAAAAGAATTATTTCACAGGTGGATTGAAGAAACAGGTAAACCCAAGACTAGGCTGGACCTTTTAAAGTTTGTCTACAACAGTGGGAATTTATGCAAAACAATTACAAGAGGAGGTTTGAATTTTCAAATGATTATACTTACTGAAGTGTAGTTTGAAGTGAAGTGGGGTTTGATTAGCATAGGATTATTTAAGAAGCGATTGCAATAATCCAAGAAAAGATCACAGCATATTGGATTAGGGTTCTATTAATGAAATAAAGAAGTACAATAAATTGAGAGATTCAATGTGTTATGAACTGGGGAGTGACAATGAAGGTAGTATTAAAATGAAACCTGGTTTTCTGATTTACTCAGATTGTGAAGGAAATGGTCATATTTGGTAAATTGGAAAATGTTGAATGAAAGTCAAGTTTGGAGTGGGAACCCTCTGAATATTGAGATTTATTTTGGATACATTTGGTTTCAAGTCTCTTTGAGAAATGCTATTAAAGCTATATAACAGAGAGCTCTATCTCTATGATTCAGAAACTTCAAAGAGTAGAATGACAACAATATTTAATTGACACATGTTAAATGAAGAAATAGGGATCAATAAATTTGGTTACACAGAGACATGATGGAATGAGAAGACAAGTGGCACTAGTGCTCAGAGTGTCAGTACTTAAGCATCAACAACATACAGGGCCCATGCTTAGAAGGATGATTCTGCAAATAAGACTGAGGAAATGCATTCATCTAGAAGGAAATGTAGGGGAAAAGAAATCCCACAGATAAGGGAAGAAGAGTGTGAAGAAGGAAAGCAGACATGCTTGTTAACTGCTGCTGAAAGGACAGTAGGCAAACGTGCAAAAAAGAAAAAAAAATCAAAGTTGGCTTGGCTTCAAGTTCCCATCATCACAAATCCCACCTTTCAATATAGGACAAAAGTGACACATTTAGCCATTCCCCACATTTCCCTTCTACCTTTTGGTCTTCAATACTCAGAGATATATATCATTACCTCTTTCCATGTTAAATTTTATAGCCACAGTACAATGAAACTGAGCAGAATTCTGGTTTCAAATATCACAGAATTTAAAAATTATTTTAGAATATTTTATAGTGATGCATATTCTGTTCATAACAAGAAGGATGATAGTGCCCTAAATATTCCAATAATTATATTTCTGATATATGTGATGCCATTAAACAGTAATTGTTAAACTTGTAAAATATTTTACTAATAGATATAATGAAGAAGTTTGAAACACTGTTTTGCACCATGAGTTTCTTTTCTACCACTGAACTCTAGTAAAGTATCTAATATGGGATGGATCATAATATCCCTATTTATGCTCATGTAGTCACTTTCTTACTTCACATGAAATGTTCTTAGTAATGTTTTTTATGTTTTCTTGTCAATATTAGTTGCTGCAACAATATAGATTGTCCAGTAGTAGCACCAGGTCCACAAGTTTCTTCTCTTTCCATTTACTCCTTTAAATGACACTGAAACACTTTTATTTATTTCCCTCGTTCTCAGGAAGAAAACAGCAACCAAGAAATTCATAGTTTCATTGTCATTTTCAATTAGTGTTACAGTGAATGTTTAGGTAGACTTGTTAAAATTTTGTTATATGGTAAATCAACAATAAGTAAATTTGGTATGTTTAAAGAAAGTGATACAAATGTTTTAAAGTTATACTTCTATAAATGTCAATTTAAAGAAATAGTACAAGTAAAACAATCACATTTTATACAGCCTCTGAAATATGATAAAACAGCATTCCTTTTGAATTGCATTAGTTACAGAATTCATACACAAAATGATCTATGAATAATTAAAGCAAAACTTTCATATCTAATTCTCACCCTCTAATCCTTTTATATTCTTTAATGTTCTCACACCATTGTAAAGATAGGGTCATCAAAATGACACAATATATTTCAGGAGGCGTTATATTAAGGGTTCTTCCTTATAAGTATGCACTGTTCATATCACATTTTCTATTCATAATAGAATTCAAAAGAAAAATGTGAACAAGGAGACATTCGTTTTCTTTTGATTTAAATTACAAATGGTTTCATTGACTTCAGACCTCTCATTCAGAGAGCACAAACTTGCCAGTAGCTATTCCATATTTTGCTTTTGCTCTGAAGTTCAGACAGTTAGTTAAGGTTTAATGTAGCCTTAGCTTGACTTTGGCAACAGACTAAGCCAGCCCAATCCAATGGTCATACTTCACAAAGGATAATGACAGCCAGCCAATGCCTCACCTCCAAGCTGTATATGGTAAAACAAAAAGGTTCTTGTTTATTATAAAATGGTCAGCAGCGTCATAGCATGACCCAACAGGAATGCAGTGAATCCACGCAATTATCATGAAGTGATAAAACTTTATGATACTTGGTCATGTCAGCTGATTCCACTGTGGTGAAATGAAAAATGACAGGACATAAATGTGTGCATTCGGGTTCAGCTTCAACTCTCAAATAATAGATGACAATGAGTCAGTCTCGGATCTCAGGTTTCTCACCTGTGACATTCAAGGCTTCTTTTAAATCTAACATTGTGTTGCATTATCTGCTCAGGTTCTCTGGCAGGGGAAAAAAGGTTAAAACTAATTAAATATTGCTTTATTAACAAAACCCTGGATGCAGAGTTATAGTGTATTCTTTTTAAAATTATTTCCCAAGTTAATTTGTGTTCTCACTAAAATATAATTTTTTCAAAGCTCATTAAAAAAATACTTATTGGTAAATCACCAACAGGACAAAATTGTTCTAAGTGTTTCCATAAATGAAGGAACAAAGAATCCTGCTCATGTACAATTTAAGTTCTGTCAAGGGAGAAGAACGATAAACTGTTACCAACAAAAATAAGGTAAATGATACATTTTATCAAGAGGCTGATAAGAAAGTAAAGTTGGAAAAGATGAAGACAGGTCAGAATGGTAGGGATATTGTGATAAGTGTGTAGCTTACATGATTGAGAAGTTGAGATTTGAATAAAGTAAGGGAGTCAGCCAAGCAGATATCTCAGCAATGAGAATTCCAGAAAATGTATGTCAGAGATGTGTACATAAAACTTAGTGGGCCTTATTGTATTGTGGCCATTGTGGTTTCAAAAGTAAGACCATGAGTGAAATATCATGACTTTCAAGGGTTTTGAGCACAGTAATGGCATGATTGAATTAATCATTTAAAAAAAATATTATGGCTACAGTGCAGCAAACTATAGGAAGGAAAGTAAAAAGATAGACATTATTTGAAATATTTAGAATTTAGTTTAGAAACTGTGATTATTGGAAAAAGGAAATAACAGCAGAGATGATAAAATTTATTGGATTTTCAAGATACAAGCTGAGAGAATTTCTTAATGAGATGTGAAATTGAAGAAGGAGAAAAAAAGGATAGCTGTAAGTGATTTGACTTGAATAATTGAATAAAAAATTACATCAACAAATATTGGGAATGCTATTGATCAAATATTTTTTGAGAAATGATCTGGATCTTAATTTTGGACATGAACAACTTGAGATAGCTAATAAATAATTAGGTAAAGATTTAAGGAGGTGGTTGAGTACATCCTAGCTCAGAATCAGAGATGTGGGCTGGAGATCTAAAATTATAAATGATTACTCCTGCAAGTAGAAGAGATAGTTAAAAACTTAAATAAAAGGGAAAAAGTGGGTTGAGTTTGAAGGCATTTCAATACTAAAACATCAGCAAAATTAAAATGAACTGGTAAAGGAGATCGAAAATGTGAGTAAAAGATTAAGGCATAAAAAGTCAACAGTGTGTTTTAGTCAGTTTTTGTTTTTTTTGTTTTTTTTTGTCACTATGATCGAAAGATCTGACGAGAAAAGTTCATTTTGGTTCACAGTTTCAGAGTTCTCAGTCCATGGATGGCTAACTCCATAGCTTGGGGACTAAGGTGAGGCAGAAAATGCTGACGGAGGGGCATGGCTGAAGAAAGCTGCTCAAGACATGGCAACAAGAAAACAGAGAGCTCTGCTCATCAGAGACAAAATATAAACCCCCAAGGCCTGCCCCCAGTCACTTACCTCTTGCAGTCACACCCTACCTGCCTACAGTTACTACTCAGTTATTCCATATGAGTGGATTGATCCACTGATTGGGTTAGAACCCCCATAATCTAATCATTTCACTTGTGAAAATTCTTCCATTTTTCTCACACATAACCTTTTCAGGGGAACCAAATACCCAAATCATATGAATAAGATCTCCTTGAGGCCAAATAAAAAAATATCAAGGATCTGACCAATTATATTAGGTAAGCTAATAAAATAAACTGTCAAACTGATCACTGGATTTAATGACTTGGAGGGCATCAAAACATATAAAAGTCATTTTGTAGGTGACAGGTACAGTGGTGTTAAGAAAGAAACTGAGAGGTGATATTGTAGGCAATTAATTCAAATAAGTCCTTCAAGAAAATTTACAAGCAGGAAAAAAAGAAATGGGACAACAGATAAAGGAGGAAGTAAGATCTAGAAAAACATTTTTGATATTTATGTTTCTGTTTGTTAGCTGGGAATGACCCATCAGAGACTAATTAACAGAGAGTGGGGAGAATCATTTGCACAAAATGAAGAAACGGAAATAATGAAATTAGTCTTCCCTCTAAAAATCCACTTGTGAAAAAATGGAGGGAAAAAATAAAGTAACTAGAGAATGAGGCAGATAAAAAAGTGAAGGTTAACAGACCATTTAGGGGCCTACTGTATATCAGAGGTTATGAAGAGTTTGGTTAATTTGGAAGATTGGCACATAGAAACAAAAGGACTGATATATTGAGTCTGGAAGATACATAGTAAGTTCAATGTTTAAGATGTAGTTGAAAATTAAGTAGGATTTCCACAAGAACATGTCTCATAAGTGTGTCTTATTTATAACATATAGTTTGATGTAGAAATAAGAATTTGCAAGTCATGCTGGATGTTGTGGGACATGCCTATACTCCCAATGGCTCAGGAGTCTAGGGTTATAGGCATGTGTCTATCAGAAACTTACTGAGACCCTGCCTCAAAATAAAATACAAAAAAGGCTGGGAATGTGGTTCTTTGGTTAAGTGCCTGTGGGTTCAATCCCTGGTAGTGGGGAAAAAAAAAAGAATTTATAAATTGTAAAAAATGAAGTATGGACTAGACTATAGTCAAGGGATGAATATAGCTATCACATGGTAAGAACATAAGTGAAAAACATAGCTTTCAAGACAGAGAAGAAAGTGTATAATCATTCAAATTAAGAAAGAACATACATATTTTGTCTCATATAAATTATTTTGCATATGTGTTTATATTTATTAGTTGTTAAATTAATGTTAAATATTTAGGTTTATGCTGATAAATGTAGTCACAAATTTCTAGTTAAGACTGGCTACCATCTCAAGCTGGTCCTTCTATTTGTACAGATCCTATGGTTTCTTACCTCAAGAGCATCATGCTCCTAATTTTTGTAATTCTTTATTACATCTTCAATTATTGCTTCCTGACTAATTAATCTTCAAATAGCTGTAACTTAGTTTATTCATCATTTATCTGTAATTGCCTTTTATAGAAAACCAATGACCTCCTAGTGACTGATTAAACACTTACCTCAACTTAATTTATCTGCAACACTTGACTTTGTTTATCATTTCTTCTTTTCCCAAACATCTTTCTGCATTGGTGACTATGAAGTCCCTTTCTCCACCTTTTCCTTTTACTTGCTGAGTATGCATTTTCAAACAATCCCTAGGTGGTTTTTCTTTCTTCATTCTTTCTATTTATACTAGCATCTGCTCAGCTTTTTTCTTGTCTTTTATTTCTTTTCCTTCTACTTTGGCATTTGCACAAATGCCATGGATTCAATTCCCATGGATTCAATAATTTTAAGATTTTAAAATTTTTCTCTACTAATATTTACTGTGTTGCTTTGTCTCAATTTGTATATACATCTTCACTAAATTTACAGAATTCTAACCAGAGTTTGGATCAAAATTATACAAATCAAGACAGCAATAATGTCAGTAAGTGATAAAAGTTATACATAATACCTAGCATTGCACACTTCACATCTTAGTGTTTCTTGTCCTCTTGTGAACTTAATAAATTATTTTCATACCTCATAAAAAGATATATTGATTTACAAGCTACTTTCAATCTTCCTGCTGTAATTAAAAATTTAATCAAAATGTAAATAAACAAAAACAAGAGGCTTGAACAATCCATAAGTTTTTGCTCTATATGAAAAATTCTAGAGATAAGTGTGCAAAGTTTTTATCCCTTCTCCCCTGAGTATTGAACCTCAGGATCCTTGTATATCATTCCTCTTTCCAAGATCATGTCATGTCCAAGATTGAGTCAAATGCTTCATTGTCTACTTTCACTTATAGGCCAATGTCCAAAAGTTAGTTATATGACCACTTTGCTTTAAGAGACACCAGGAAAGTGAATATTTAGTCTGGGTGTTCATTGCCCAGTTAAAAATCTATTATCATCAAATTAAATGTAGAGTTATTTGGAGAAAGCTGGCGACTTCTGACACAGTCTTTTCATTAATGCAGTAGCTCCAAGGAAAAAGTATATAAATGTACTAGTATTTTACATACTACAAGCAGGTGCATGTTTATATGTGTGTTTACACTGGTATGTATCAATGCAATTATATATGTATAGGTACACATATATGGGTATTTATGTGTAGATACAGTTGTGCATTACTTAATGGTGGGGATCTTTCTGAAAATGCATCATTAAATGATTTTGTTGTTGTTATGAACACCACAGAGTGTTCTTACACAACTAAGACAGCTATAAAGTCAGTAAGTGATAAAATCTTATGAGACCAAAACATTAAATGCAACATGACTATATGTGAATATCTATGTGTGAATAAATATTCTGTATATGCATGCAAGTATATAGATATGCATACTTGTATGGATTATCTATATACCTAGGCCTGTATGTGTGAATTTATATGCATACATAAATGTATCTTTCATATATGTATATATTTCTAAGTATGTGTATATACACACATACTTATGTGTATATGTGTGTATAGCATATATATCACAAAGTTAATAATGCACTTCTGCAATATTTCTCAAGTATTTCTCTAATACCTACATCAGAAGTACCTGCATTATTTGCTAAAGTGCAGATTCCCAAATTTCCATGCAAATTTGTGGGTTTATAGTCAAAAAGTTTGCAGAAAATCTGCAAACCAGGTTGATTCCATCACATACTGAATATGGACTACTATAGCTATAGAAATTAATGCCACAAGTTTGGTTTCTTCAATATTACAACTATGTCATGTGATTGCCCTATAAGCATCCCTCAAGAACTGAAAATATTTCTTATTACTCAAAATTTGAAGGACAAATTAATATGATCTATCAAACTAATCAAGCTAATTATGTATTACAAACATATATTTGGCATAAATTTGTGTAATGAATAGTGCAAAGATTGTGCTAGTAGATTAGCACATTGTTTAATTAAATAGAATAAGTTTCTCTAGAAACAAATGTCCATAATCTTCATTCTGCAAAAATAAATAACAGAGACATTAAGTTGGTCTTACAGACATTACTGTTTACTACCTTACTTGTGACAATTATTGGACCAGAATATTAACTAAATCCATTGCTCTGAAAGTTAATACTTGTCTACAGTGATAGAATAACTTAAACATTATTCTGTGATTTTGTAACTTTGAACCACTCCCTTTTTGCCATGATAAATTATAAAGCTAGAATGCAGCCTAGTTTTCCCATTTGAGGAAGAGGAACCAGGACTCCATGTGTATACTGAGAGTCCAAGATGAGAATTGAGATATTTTAATACCTGCTCCAGTATACTTTTTTGTTAAAACATCTCTGTTATTAAGCACACAACTAGGATTTTATTCAAATATAAATGTAATATAGATATATATTACATTTGTCTTACATGTTTCATATATACATGTTTTATATAGTACATATACATAATTTATCTGCTCTATCTCATTAAAATTTTTCATGGCATCCAATTTCAACACATAAATATTATAGTATCAATTAATGTTTAAAAATATTAAAGGTGCCAATATAAATTATGTTGATACCTAAATCCATTTTCTTCTTCGAAGAGTTAGAAATTCTTCCATATAACTGAGAATCCCTGTTGTGGCAAATCTATCCTTTTTAGTGTCTTTAAATATATTTTTATGCCTTAAGGAAAACCCATTTGGCAGTGTAACAAGAAAGTGACAATGTATCAAAGGCTTGCTCATCCACAGAAAAAGAGTTTCATACTGAATGAAACTAAAATTAACACAAGTATCAGGCGAATATGAAAGGAAGTATTTCAGAGGGTTTCCTCATCTAAGCAGACCAGTTCCATTTAAACATCAAATATCTGTTATCTGATTCTGAGATGCAAATTTTTAATTATTACAAAGTCTACTTTATGTGTTTCACATAAATATTACATAAATAAAATATAAATGATTTTCAGACATTAATACAAATATGCATAACTTTCCCATTTATCATAAATGTAGATACTTATGACACATTCATTTCATTTTTAATTAATGCAGAGAACAATAATTCTGCAGTGATGTTTTCATATTTTTAAGAATGTGAACTTAAATCTATTACTGAACCTATATTAAATACCTTTTATTTCTAAACAATACCTAGGTCCATACAAGTTAGTGTATGCCTGTACTGCTTTTAAATCTAAGAAAGCAATCACCTATATAAAAATTTTAATTAGTGCATACATTGTCCAAAGATATATTTATATTTCTAAAAGAAAAAGATGTACATCTGTTTTCCTTTTTTAATCTGGTGTGATCTTCTATAAAGGTATACTAAAACATTGTAAAACTAAATATAACATAGACCTAGAATATATAATAACTAATTTCATGACCTTATTCAGCCCACTTAAATTAAACAGCTGTGTGTCATCAAGACCCATTTGGAGATTCCAAAATGCATGCTTCATAATTCCTTTGCTCTCCTTACTTCCTCTCTACTTTATGAAGTACTCTCATGAATATTACCCAGAGCCACTACAACTCTGACACTCTAATTCCAATATTTTTCTTGTTTACTCTATGTTTAAAAAAATAAATCATAAATTCAATGTTTGACCTTTTTGGCAATTTATTAACCTATGACTTGGCTTTAGCCTAGTAAAGACACCATTTCCATTTTGACAGGAGAAATTGTGAAATAATTCTAATATAAGTTTGTAACAGCAGAGACCAGAAAATGAGCTACATTCCTTCTGGTATTTTTTATTTCTCCCTGAAGGAAAAGGCAAGACCAATGCTGCAAGTGAGTGGAGGTAGTAGGTTAGGATAATTTTAGGAGTATGAGAGTTATTTGAAGTATCTTTTAAGAAGGAGGAAAGAAGGGTTGTTGGGCAATATTCTGAATCCACTTGACATTTTACAACATGAATTTGTAGTAGCAACAGCTTACAAGTTTGCAAGATATTTCTACGACATGGCACAGCAACTTTGATGTAAGCATAATAAGGCAGACAATGGCATTATTAGGTCATGGGATATTATGACAATGGAGAAGAAATTGAAGATGTTCGCAGAGCACAGCCTGGACAAGAAAGGAAGGGACTTCCATTGGATTGGAGTTTGCTTTTTCAAAGAACATTGATTTTTAGCTATAAATTTTATGATATAAACCCTTTATTCCTGAGGGTTTATACTTTTAAAAAGTGCTAATAATAAATCTTAAAATCTCCAAAATAAGAGAGAATATGGTTATCTTGTGTCTAGAACACAAAGATCATGGATCAAATTTTTTAGTAAACTTTGAAGTATGTCAAATGCATTCATTTTAATAAGATATTTTTCTAAATATAATTAACTCTTGTTAATTCAACTTAAGCTATGATTAAGTCATTCATTTGGAATATTACCTACTGTAACTCTCCTTTAGCATAATAATTTTCATGAAACTAGTCTATTCCCAAATTAATTAATTCCCCTTGTTTGTTAAAATTCTTAGGTAAATATTTTATCCTTAAAGTGCTTTGATTTCATATATTCAAAACCAATTATCTGATTCATATATAACGATTTCCATGCAAAATAAAAATAAAAGTTAAACTTAAAATCTGTTTTTGAACTCATTTCTAATTGAGCAATTAAAGATAATGATAATTCATTCCTTCCCTCTACAATGTCTTTCTCAATTACACTGACTTTAACATTTTTCCTGAACATTCATATTTTGTTCCACATGCCTTCCTGTGCTACCCCAAATGCATTAAATACAGTTAGTAGTCACAATGATCAGGAAATGCAGGCCTTTTCTTTATTCTTTATTTCTTGGCATAAGCCCAATGGAGAGATACGAATTTTTGATTCTGGAAAAAGCAAAGGGCACACCGAAACTAGGAAGAGTCAAATAAAGATTTGTCCTTAGAGCCCTAAGACAAAATGTGGACCCATGACTCTTTGGTTTCTAACTTGAGCATCCAGAATATGAGCAAATAGAGTTCTGTTGTTTAAAGCCATTCATTATGTAGTACTTGGTTAAAGCAGCCTTAGGAGACCATTAAACCAATACTGGTTTTCAGTAATGCATTTGATTTTCAGAGTACATTTGAAAGGATAGGTAAGTTCAAGTCTTTCATAGTGTATAATACTTAATGAATCAAAGAAAATAATAATATTCAATAAAAATATGGTGTTGTTACTTATGTTTCCATAATACTTATGTAAGACCAATGTGGGAGAAATGATACATAAATTTCCCAATTGTGACAACAGAGAACTAGAAAGTATAGTAGTAGGTTTTACTCATTTTCACTTTTATTGCTTAATAATAACAGAAATGATGACATAGATATAATAACTGATATTGAAGTAAAATGTGATCCAAGTTTTTTGTATTGTGCTGAATCTCAATTATAACTGAAGGAAACATATTTATATGATCAGGATCATCTATTTCAGTCAAATTTGGTTTGTCTAACTAGAAACTACATCTTAGGGAAATAACTCTTCTGTAAATGTGATGAGAAAACATATAAATTTTCCCCTACCCAGTTGTTTTTTGTAAAGAAAATATTTACATTAGTAGAACATCTTATTATGTCTGCAGAAGTGATGACTTCCTTATCTGGGTCTCCATTATCCTTATTCTCACACATATGTATTATAATCTTCACCATGACACAGGAGGAAGTTTAGTCTGTCTGTTCTGCTGTACAGGGAACCCCTCAAATACTAACAAGTTATTCCTTCATATGTATTACCTGTGTCTACCATAGTTTTGGCATTTGGTAGGTGCTGAATAAATACTTGTGAATACAAAATTTAGGGCTTTATATTACTCTTTAGAATAAAAATGCACTTTATTTTAATGCCATTCTCAAACAATAAAAGCTTAAAGCTATTTTTTTTCTGGACATTATTCCATTTTAAAAGGCAGATGTAATTTCATTAAGCATTTACCATGGGATTTTTGTTCAGTGTTTCCCTGTACACAAATGAGTGACTGACAATGTGTTTTAAAACAGCTGAAGTGTATCTATTGTGCAAACAACCATGCTAAGTGCTAAAGAACCATAATCCTGTCCTTGCTCATATGAATTCCAAAAATCCTGTCTTTGCTCACAAAAAGAGAGTAAAGTGAAAATTTCAAAATATAAGACAAAAGGTGTTATGCAAGCCCAGAAAAGTGGTGTCTTCACTTGAGATGGTAGAATGTGGAAAAAAAATTTAAATACCAAGACTACTTGTTAATATATAATAACTATAATTTAAAGCACTTCAAGATCTCATCTCTGTGGCTTAGAAGATAACTACTCCATGTTTCAATGTAACAGTGCTCTTGGATAAGAGTGTCTAATCACAAGTCATCAAAGAGTCAGAATATTAGAACAGAGAACTGAAGTAATGATCTCAGTGACATCTCAAAGAATTTAAAAAATTACTATTGAATGGAAAAGCATCATTGATAAGCACCTTTACTTCAATAGTCAGGGATTTGGGTTTTATCCTACTCTGCCATTCCTTACCTATGTCTCATCTTTATAAGTTGCTTTCGTCTAAGTATACTAAAAGCAATACTTGGTGTATTCATTTTTCTCTAACAAACATCAGATCCTTTAAACTCACTATGCTACCGATGCTACCATAAAATGCAAACTTTGTGTGAATTTAAATTCTGGTAGTGGCCTAGATAAAATGTCCTTTCTACTTAAGAAGCAAAATAAAATGCAACCAAGCTGAATGCTGGAAAATCAGAGTGTGATACTAGGAAAAGTTGTTCTGGTCATTTTCTCACTATTTCCAGCAAGTTTATTTTAAGGAGTAAGATTACCTGTGGTAGAAATATAAATATAGATTTTGTAATAATACAAGATTTTTATACTTGTTAATCTTCAAATATATTGAGTATTTGCCTTTTCATTTAGTATGCATTGAATAATAATACTTATTCTTTTACTATTCAACTTTTCTGCAGTAGTCCTCCTCTATCTGCAGCAAATATTTTCTAAGACCCCCAGACAATACCTGAAAGCACCGGTAGTATAGGATTTTATTTATGCTGCTTTTTCTTACACTGCCAGGCCTTGGTAATCCTGGGTCCACATTGGTGGATTCAACCAACCTTGTGTTGAAAATATTTGAAAAATAGTGTGTCTGTCCTGAATATGTATAGATGTTTGCTTTTTTGTCATTATTCCCTAAAAAATATGGTATAACAATGATTTACTTAGCGCTTACTTTGCATTAGTATTATTAATTGTCTAGAGATAATTTAAAGTTTATGGGAGGAGGTACATAAGTTATATGCAAGTATTGAACAATTTTGTATAAGATAAGGGTCTTGAGGATCTGTGAATTTTGGTATCTGCAGGGGATTTTTTCACCAATCCCCTGTGGATACCAAGGAGTGCTACATTCCTATGATAAAGTTTAATTCATTAATAAGGCAGAGGAAGACATTAACAGAAACTGAAAGTAAAACAGAACAATTGTAATAATATGCTGCAATAATAGTTACATAAAACTTTGGAACTATTTATTTCTGGAATTTTCCATTTAATGTTTTGAGACCTTGTTGATTGCAGGTAATGGAAACCATGGAAGGTCATAGGGATAAGGAATTATTTTACTGTATTTGATTTTGGAAGATAAATTAAAATACTTAAAGAATAAATATTTAAGAAGAAAATGAATGACGAAACCCACATTCAAATGTATTTGCTTTTTCTTTTTTTTTTTTCTTTACCTGAATAAAGGTTTCTAGTAATAAGAATGATCCTTGCCCAGAGAATCTTCTTTTTGGTTAAAAAATATTCTGTCTACGAAACAAAAGTTTTTCTCACAGGCATTGTTTCAGTAATCATGGATGTTCAGAAATCACTGGGTACAAATTAACTATTAACCCATCATCCTAGTCTCCCTGGATTCAGAAGCCCTGGCTTGGTTTCCTGCAAGTAGTGGTCTGGTTGGAAATGTTCACTGTAAGCAGTGCTGTCTGCAGTATTTACATGTAAATGTGGTGGTTGGGAGGATTCTATTTAACTGTTACACTGTGAACAGGTCAGAAAAATGATGCAGCAATTTTAGCGAACTCTTGATATTTTCTAATTGGTTTCCCCACAGAGGAAAAAAATGGAATTTATAATGAAGATTTCAACCTTCATTAAAAGCTAACATGGGGTTCAAAAATTAACCACAAGTGAAGATATTCAACCTTTCAATTTATGCAAAAGTACAATGACTAAGATAAGACTAAAAAAGTCATGATACAATATAAAATTTATGCTCATGTATTTTAATAAAAGGTAGGCTAAGCTTTCATATGATTATCTTCTGATTTTTTTAAATTAGAATATTTTAGGGCTCAGAACATGGTTCATGTTTAATTTACTAAATTGATGTCATTTATACAACAAAAGCTACATGCATGGCAATGGATGTTCATAATAATTGGTACCACATGAGACCACTTAATCTTTCTATTTGATCTCTAATTTGTCTTAATGGGATTTATGTGGCAAAAGAGAGAAACAGAGTATATTCCATATACTCCAAAACCACCAAAAAGTGCTGTGCAGGTGATACAATGTACACCTGTAGGGGGCTGTGATAACATCATAGACTATGTAAGCGCACTTCCTGAATATGGGCTCTGCGTGACTGCAATAGCATCCTACCTAGACGTGCAGTATGGTTTGTTGTTTTAATCCTATCTTTGCTAGGATTGTTTTCTCCTGCCCTGGCTGCACTTGTATCAGTCAAGTTTTTAACTCATTCCTCTTTACCTCTCTTCACATTGCGTATTGGAGTCATTTTCTAATAACTAACTGTCTTTTCTTATTGTATTCTCTCACTCTGTCTTGTCGTGAGTGCTACATTCCTTTGTATTTTAGAGATAGTAACCAGGATATGGATAAAATCTGAGATCTCTATTTCCTTCAGGATTAATTTCAAACTCTTCAGTTAAAAATACAAATCCCTAAACAATGTAGTAGATTTTAATTGCTACTCAAGGATCTTTTGACTAGCATCAAAAGAGTACTTATTTTCTTTAAACATGCTGAGCAATTCAACTCATGATTAATCTTCACACTGTCTTTCTCACCTTAAATAATCCTCTTCCCTAAAAATCATATTTTTTGAGACCAATTCTGCTTCTATTTTTAACCTCTAATGTTCACATTTTGCAATCGAAAGTGTATCTTTTCTTGATGCTCTTTTCATATACAGTTTGCTAGAATGTAACTGAGGGCAACCCTAAATAAAGTTTCACTTGCTTTTAGTTGACTTTAAAAAATCACTGATTTTGGAGGTCATCCAATGAAGCAATATATTATTAGTTTCCCACCAGCTTTGACATCTCTGATATATAGGTCATGATGATAATGGTTACCTGGGTTACTTTTCAGGGAATTTGAAGGCCACTTTTGCAGAAGGCACTGATTCTTGGGCCTGGAAAAGTGTTAGATGGGTAATTAAAACTGGCTGAAAAGCTTGGCACCTATGTTTTCATATTGGACCTGTGTCTCTTGTTACCTTAGCTGTCAGGTCAGATTTATGCTCAAATCTGCATGTAGATGCATTTTCATTTAATGAATATGTTTGGGACTGGTCATACAAGATATATTTGCCCTAAACTTATCTAATCTCTCTCCATCTCCTTCAAGGCTGAAGACAGCAAAATAAGAACATCATGAACTTGTGATTATGTATGTACCAAATGGCACAGGTTTCACAGAAATTACTAGGGTTTGCAACCTCCCCACTAGACCACTTGAGAGATATCTAGAGTTCTCCAGTCATCAGTCCTCTCCTAAACTAATTCTCCCTGCTTTCCCTCTTGTCTAAGGATGAAAGGAACTTGAAGCTTACATTCAGTTAAACTGGTCTCTATTGGCAAAAGCCTGCTTTTTTCTTGATTTGCTAACTTTCTAATTAAGACTTTCTCTTTCCCAACAACATTTCCTGGAATCATTGAGACTTTGAAAGTGAAAAATTTATGAATTTGGGTTCTGAAACAAGCATAATATTTTTATTATAACCAGTTCTTATTTTTTTTTGCTTTTAGTCCTTTTCTTATGTACTTTAAAATGTTTTATTTTTATTTTGAGATAATTACAGATTCACATTCTTTTTTTATTGTTTGTTCTCTTTCGTTATACATGACAGCAGAATGCATTTTGATTTGTTGTACACAAATGGAGTACAACTTTTCATTTCTCTGGTTGTACATATTGTAGACACACCATTGGTGTAATCATACATGTACAAGGGCAATGATCTTTGTCTCATTCAACCTTCATTCCTACCCTCTGCTCCCTCCCTTCTCCTCATTTCCCTCTACACAGTCTAAAATTCATTCATTCTTCCTTTCCCCACCACGGTCTCCCTGTTATGTATCAGCATCCACTTATCAGAGAAAACATTTGGCCTTTGCTTTTTTGGGGATTGGCTTATCTCACTTAGCATGATATTCTCCAACATTCACCTGCAAATGCCATAATTTTATTCTGCTTCATGACTGAGTAATATTTCATTGTGTATATATACCACAGTTTCTTTATCCATTCAGCTATTGAAGGGCATCTAGGTTAGTTCCACAATCTAGATATTGTGAATTGAGCTGATATAAACAATTATGTGGCTGCGTTTGGGTATAGGTCAGGAGTGGGATAGCTGGATCAAATGGTGGTTCCATTCCAAGTTTTCTAAGGCATCTCCATACTGTTTTCCAGAGTGGCTGCACCAATTTGCATTCCCACCAGCAATATATGAGTGTACCTTTTTCCCCACATCATTGCCAACACCTGTTGTTGTTTGTATTCTTGATAATAGTCATTCTAATTACAGTGAGATGAAATCTTAGGGTGGGTTTGGTTTGCATTTCTCTAATTACCAGAGATATTGAACATTTTTCACATATTTATTGATCTATTGTAAATGTTATTCTGTGAGTGTCTGCCTAGTTCCTTAGCCCATTTATTGGTTGGGTTCTTTGTATTTTGGGTTGTGAGCTTTTTGGATTCTTTATAAATTCTGGAGATTCATCTCTATCTGAAGTGCATATAGTAAAGATTTTTTTCTTATTGTGTAGGCTCTCTCCTCACATTATTGATTATATCCTTTGCTGAGAAAAAGCTTTCTAGTTTGAATCCATCCCATTTATTTATTCTTGTTTTTATTTCTTGTGCGTTGAGGGTCTTGTTAAGGAAGTCTGATCCTAAGCAGGCATGATGAAGATTTGGATCTACTTTGTTTCCTATTTGGTGCAGGTTATCTGGTCTAATTCCTAGGTCCTTGATCCATTTTGAGTTGAGTTTTGTGCAGGGTGAGAGAAAGGGATTTAATTTCATTTTTCTGCATATGCATTTCCAGTTTTCCCAGCACCATTTGTTGAACAGGCTATCTTTTCTCCATTGTATGTTTTTGGCATCTGTGTTTAGTATGAGATAAGTGTATTTTTGTGGATTTGTCTCTGTGTCTTCAATTCTGTAATATTGATCTACCTGCCTATTTTGTGTCAATAACATACTGTTTTTGTAACTATTGCTCTGTAGTATATTTGAAAGTCTGGGATTGTGATACCTCCTGTGTAACTCTTCCTGCTAAGGATTGATTTGGCTATTCTGGGTCTCTTATTCTTCCAAATGAATTTCATGATTGCTTTCTCTATTTCTATGAGGTTCGTCATTGGGATTTTAATTGGAATTGCCTTGAATCTGTATAGAACTTTTGGTAGTATAGCCATTTTGACAATATTAATTCTGCCTATCCAAGAACATGGGAGATCTTTCCATCTTCTAAGGTTTTCTTTAATTTCTTTCTTTAGTGTTCTGCAGTTATCGTTGCAGAGGTCTTTCACCTCTTTTGTGAGATTGATTCTTGATTTTTTTTTTTGAGGCTATTGTGAATGGGGTAGTTTTCCTAATTTCTCTTTCAGAGGACTTATCACTTACAAATAGAAATGCATTAGATTTATGGGTGTTGATTTTATATCTTGCTACTTTGTATCTGGTGGAATATTTTGGATCCTGTAAATATAGAATCATGTCTTTGGCAAATAGTGATAGTTTGAGTTTTTCTTTTCCTATACATATTCCTTTAATTTCATTGGTCTCTCTAATTGCTCTTGCTAGGATTTCAAGGATGATGTTGAATAGAAGTGGTCTTGTTCCAGTTTTTAGAGGGAATGCTTTCATTTTTTTCCATTTAGAATAATGTTGGCCTTGGGCTTAGCATAGCTAACCTTTACAATGTTGAGGTATGTTCCTACTATCCCTATTTTTTTCGAGTGTTTTCAGCATGAAGGGGTGCTGTATTTTGTCAAATGCCTTTTTTGTATCTATTGAAATAATCATATGATTCTTAACTTTAAGTCTATTGATGTGATGAATTGTATTTATTGATTTCCATATGTTGAACCAACCTTGCATCCCTGGGATGAAACCAACTTGATCATTGAGCACTGTCTTTTTAATATGTTTTCATATGTGATTTGCCAGAAATTTGTTAATAATTTTTGCATCTATGTTCATTAGGTACATTGGTCTGACATTTTCTTTCCTTGATGTGTCTTTGCCTGGTTTTGGTATCAGGGTGATACTAGTTTCATAGAATGAGTTTTGAGAGTTCCCTCCTTTTCTATTTCATGCAATACTTTGAGGAGTATTGGCTTTAGTTCTTCTTTGAAGATATTATAGAACTCAGCTGAGAATCTATCTGGTCCTGGACTTTTCTTGATTGGTAGGCTTTTGATGGTGTTCTTACATTTAATTTCTTGCAATTGATCTGTTTAGATTGTGTATGTCCTCCTGATTCAGGTTGGGTGAATCATATGTCTCTAGAAATTTGTCCATGTCATCAAGATTTCTATTTTGTTGGAATATAGATTTTCAAAATAACTTCCAATTATGTTTCGTATTTCAATAGTGTGTGTCATATTTCCTTTTCCATCACAGATTTTAGTAATTTGAGTTTTTGCTCTCCTCTTCATTAGTGTGGCTACAGGTTTACCAAATTGTTTTATGTTTTCTAAGAACCAGTTTTTGTTTTGTCTGTTGTTTCAATTGTGTCTTTTGTTTCAATTTCATTGATTTTTAGCTCTGATTTTAATTATTTCCTGTTTTCTACTACATTTGGTGTTGATCTCATCTTCTTTTCCTAGGGCTTTGAGATGTAATATTAGGTCATTTATTTGTTGACTTTTTATTCTTTTATTGAATGAGTTCAATGCAATGAATTTTCCTCTTAGTACTGCTTTCATAGTGTCCCAGATTTTTGATGTGCTTTATCGGTGTTCTCATTTACCTCTAAGAATCTTTTTTTATCTTCTCCTGGATATTTTCTGCTATTCATGTATCATTCAGTGGCATGTCATTTAATATCCAGGTGTTGGAGTAGTTTCTATTGTTTTAATTTTATCATTGATTTCTAATTTCATTCTATTATGATCTGATAGAGTACAAGGTAGTATCTCTATATTTTTGTATTTGCTAAGAGTAGCTTTGTGGCATAACATTTGGATTATTTTAGGGAAGGTTCCATGTGCTTCTGAGAAAAAAAGTGTATTTGCTCATTGATGGATGGAATATTCTATATATGTCTATTATGTCTAAATTATTGATTATATTATTGAATTCTGTGGTTTGTCCAGTTTTTGTTTGTGAGATTTATCCAGTGGTGAGAGAGGTGTGTTAAAGTCACCTAGTACTATTGTGTTGTGTCTAAATTCCTGAAATTGAGAAGGGTTTGTTTGATGTACGAAGGTGTTCCATTATTTGGGGCATATATATTTATGATTATTATGTCTTTTCGATTTATGGTTCCTTTAAGCAGTAAGAAATGTTCTTCTTTTTCCCATCTGACTAACTTTGGCTAGAAGTCCACTTTATCTGATGTGAGGATGGAAACCCCTGCTTTTTATTGAACCTATATGTGTGATACCTCTTTTCCTATTAGATGAGTCTCTTGAAGGCAGCGTATTGTTGTGTCTTTTTTAAAAATCCAATCCAGCAGCCTATGTTTCTTGACTAAATGAGTTTAGGACATTAATGTTCTGGGTAATTATTGAGATATGATTTGTATTCCCAGTCATATTGACTTAGTTTTTGTTTTATCTTGACTTGGTTTCGCCTTTGATTGACTTTTCCTTTAGGGTAGCTCTTCCCTTTGCTGACTCTCATTGTTGTTTTTCATTTTCTTCTCATGGAATGTTTTGTTGAGAATGTTCTGTAGTGCAGGCTTTCTATTTGTAAATCATTTTAACTTTCATTTATCATGGAAGTTTTTATTTCATCATCAAATATGAAGGTTAGTTTTGCTGGATGTGAGATTCTTGGTTGGTATCCAATTTCTTTCTGAGCTTGGTATATATTGTTCCAGGACCTCCTAGCTTTTAGGGTCTGGGTTGAGAAATCTGCCAATATCCGTATTGTTTTCTCCCTATATGTAATCTGATACTTTTCTCTCAGGCCTTTAAAATTCTCTCCTTATTTTGTATGTTTGGCAGTTTCATTATAATATCCCTTGGTGTGGATCTGTTGTAATTTTGTATGTTTGGTGTCCTATAAGTCTCTTTTATTTGATTTTCCATTTCATTCTTCAGGTCTAGGAAATTTTCTGATATTATTTCATTGAACAGGTTGTTCATTCATTTGGTTTGTAACTCTGTGCCTTCCTCAATCCAAATAATTCTTAAATTGGTCTTTTCATGTTATCCCATAATTCTTGGAGATTCTGTTCTTGATTTCTTACATCTTCTCTGTTTGGTCAACTTTATTTTCAAGATTAAATATTTTGACTTCATTGAAGTTCTGTCTTCCAAGTGCTCTAGGCTGGTGATGCTTTCTATTGAATTTTTAATTTGGTTTATTGTTTCCTTAATTTTCAGGACATCCTTTTGGATTTTTAGGAATCTCTCTTTATTCAAATGATCTTTTGCTTCCTCCATTTGCTCTTTTTACTCTTTATTGAAATGATCTTTTGTTGTGCAAATTTGCTTTTATATTTTCCTTTACTTCGTGGATCATTTTACTTATGTACATTCTGAACTCCTTTTCTGACATTTCTTCTACCGTGCTGTCAATGGATTCTATTAATGTAGTATCTTGGTGTGTTTAGGGCTCTTTCTTCCCTTATTTTTTCATGTTGTTCATGTGTCTTTCCCTCTAGCACTATGGATTCATATTAACAGTACGCAAGACAAATAATATGTAGCTTTAAACCATAAAGCTCTATTAAGATGTTAACAGTATTGTAATAAACAGAGATAAAGTGTTTGATTATTATCTACAGCATAAACAATAGGTTTGCAATAAGGTCTACAATTTCTAATTGTGGACAAAGATGACAGGGGAGGAGTGTGGGATGTCATGTTAATGAGGTAAGACATGGGGCCGGGGATAGAGCTCAGTTGGTAGAGTGCTTGCCTTGCAAGCACAAGGCCCTGGGTTCAATCCGCAGCACCTCAAAAAAAAAAAAAAAAAAAAAAGGTAATACATGAGAATGTAGAGGTAGTAGATCAGAGGAAGAGGGAAAGCAGAATCAAAAGAAGTTGCTTGTTAGCAGGAGAAAAGGGAGAAAGACAGTCCATGAAACAGATAAATAAGAGGTAAATAGAGCATGGAAATATTTTTTTAATTAAAATAAAAAAAAATCTACAACAAAACTGTAATATTCTATTCAAACCTCCCAGTCTTTAGTAGCCTAATGCATGAAAGGTACTTGATTTCAAAGATTATGGGGATGTGAGAGTGGGAAATGAAAAAGCAAAGAAAAATGGAGGGAAAAAAGGAAACAAAGAAAGAAAAAAGAGTCTTGAAGTAAAATTGAACAATTTATTTCCATTGGAGTTCAATATTTTGCCTGCTCCCCTTCTTGTATCATAGGTGGGGTTGTCTGGAGTTTGTTTGCTGGTAACTCCACCCTCAGGATGATGGCAGTTACTAAGGTGGATTAGACTTGGAGGCAGGGTATAGCAATTGTCAGTCCCTCTGGAAGACTGCACCCCAGGACTCTGCTTTGGAGTCCACTTATGTGACACAGGAGCCTGGTCTTAGCCTCTTCCCTCACTTGTGGACTCCACAATTCCTGGTCTATAATTTGGTTTCTCAAATGTATCTGTCCTGCTCCTGCCCTTTGATTTCCCAATCAGGAACTTCTCTTCCTGAAGGTCCTGAGGGCTGAGCACCAGGACCAGTGTGCCTGACTTGGAAAGATGTTCTGTATTGGGAAAGTCAGGACAAGATGTTGAAAGCTGTGGGTCAGTCACAGAGCTGCAGGCACTGGGCCGGGTTGGCAACTAGGCGATGGTTGGGAAACTGGGGGTTGAGGAGCCAGAGGGTGCTATTGATTGCCAAACCAGTGGGACCTGCTCGGGGACCACACTGATGTCAGGTCCCAACAAGTGCTTCTGGGTTGTTTCTGGGATTCCAATTGCCAGGTTAGTTGACTGGACAAGCTGGGATCAAGATGCCCTCACACCCTTTTCCCACCTACTGACCACTTGCACCTCTGCAGCAAGATGGTGGCTATTCGCACATCTACCAGGGACAACTCAGATGCAACCAAGCTTGTAGGGCCCTTGTTGATGATCTTTCAGATTCTGGCTGTTATCCATGGATGCAAGCAACCACGTCCCAAGTTGGTGAAAGCACCAATAGCTAACGTGTGGGTACCTTAATGAGCTTCTAGTCTCTAGCAGGTGTTCCCAGATGGGAGATGCCCCAAATAAAGATGGTGGAAGCAGTGGCAGGGATAATTCAAAATAGCAGCAGAGGAGTCCCAAGGCATTGGTAGATGGGGAGCTGCAGCATGAAGTGGGGTACACGTGAGGCAGGCCGGTGCTAGAGCTCACATTCATTTTTTGCAAGTAGTTCAGAGATCCTATATTCCCTTTCCCCAGGTCCCCTAATGGTAATCTCTTGAATAACTAGAGTATGATGTCACAACAATAAAAATGGCTTTGGTAGAATTCATCAAACTGATTATGATTTCATCACTTTTATTTGCACTTGTGTGTGTGTGCGTGTGTGTGTTTAGTTATTGTAACTTTATCACACATATAGGCTTGTGACCGCCACCATGATGGTAAAGCACTTTCATCTCAAGGATCTCTTGTACTGCCATTTCATAGCCATAGCCATAACCGCCTGTTCTCTTTTCCCTAACACCTGGCAATCACGTTCACTGCTATAACTTTGTTACATTAAGAGTACTATAACCACTTTTAAAACCATTTCTTGATTTAAAAAATATACAATGAATTATTAGTTGAATTATTACAAAATTTGAAATCTTTGTGCTCTCAGTAACATCATAGATATATAAATTATTTTTCTAGATCTCCCATATAGTAAAATATTAGCATCACTATTGTAACCATACTTTATAGTTGTATTACCATCCTTTTTTCTGGAATTCATTTTACTCTTGTATCCAAGGATATGCTTTAATGAAAAAAAATTGCTTATTTTATTTAGAAAAAGTAATATACAGTAAGAAAGAGCATTTAGATATTTTAAAACAAAAAGTATTCCTACATCCATGTGCTAGCTCTACCACTAAATTATTGAGTAATCTTATGGAAAATATTTTGTGACTTTTATATTTCTGGATTTTTATGCTTTTAGGGATTTAACTAAAGGTCTCTATTTTATGATTATAAAACTGTTTCTAAATGAAGAAATTTTAAATTTACTTTTGGGGTATTATGGCCATGCCCTCTCTCTTTATCATTTAAGTTAATTCATAATTTTAATTGTAAAAGATTGGACAAATATTACAATCAGTTCATAAATTTGCCCTTGACAATGAAAGCAAAGGATATATTATGGACAAGTTTGATGAATAGGCATCAACTTTAAAAGGTTAATTGTGTCTCCAAAATTCTAAATCTAGGCAACTGTTATAATTCGTTGCATACATAGTAACCATGAATCTATCCTAAATTCTAGTTGAACATGTTTTATTTCTATGCTTTTGCTTCCAAAACACATATAATGACATCCATGAATTTATGCTTAACTTAATAAAAATGCATTTTACTGTGCTTCCCTTAAGCTTAATTTTTCTAGTGAAAATGTTCTATAGGAACGCAATAGTTGAAGGTAGTAGAAGAAAATGCAGCTTCTTCATTCAGTTTTTCATATTTATTACTTTCCCTTCTTAAATCATCTTAAAGTAGCAGAATATGCAAGAGTACTCAGTCTTCATATTATCTGTAGAAAATTTTAACCTTTCAGGGTATACTGACACTTTCTCTGGGTATATCTTATCATTGACATATTCTTAAAATACTTTTTCAAGTATAATTTGTTTTCATGTAAGGGTCAATATGCACAAATATCAGTCATGACTCCCCAATTATATTGGGAGACATCCTTACAAGTTGATACAGAATATTTATCCTGAATGCCACAATCCTAGTTCATTACCCATCTCCACTCAGACTTTTCAATTATGTAATCCTATGTCTCTCTGTTCATGAGAAATGAGTTAGCAAAGGCCCTAGTAAGTCTACTGATACTGACCACATACATATGTTGAAGCTATTTCAAGGTGACTATAAACATAAGTATTTAACTCTTAGGGTAGTTATAAGATATCCAAAAAACCAAAGGCCAACTATTTTCCCTGATAAGTGGATGATGAAATATAATCTGTTTGGGGGAATGGGGGTGAGAGAAGAATGGAGGAACTCTAGATTAGGAAGAGGGAAATGAGAGGGGTGGGAGGCGGTGGTATTGAAAATGGTGGAATGAGACAGACATCATTACCATATGTATATGTATGATTACATAAGTGGTATGGTTTAACATCATGCACAATCATAGAAATGAAAATTGTATCCCATTTGTGTACAATGAATCAAAATGAAGTCTGTAAAAATTTTTTAAAAATAAGTTTAAAAAGATATCATAACAGATGCTTAAATTATTGATAATCTAAAAGGGATTATATTTAGCTTATTTGAATAGATGGGAAAACTAAGGCCAGTAGTTATAAATCATAAAGGGAAAGAATTAGACTGATAAGTAGACATTAAAATGATTAATAATTTCCCAGTAAGTGAATAAGATGGTAAGATCCTTTCTTTCAAAGACATATACAGAAGATAGACAACTGATTATTGGCAGTAGGGGATTCATGAAGTCCATAGTGATTGTTATATAGTATTATGAAAACATCTTTTTAATTCCAGGTTTCAATCTTTATTAACAATCTCACCAGTATTTCCCAAGTGTTATTAACATTAAACAGTATGTTCACCAAATAAAAATTCACATGGCTTTCATTTTGCTTAGAAACAATGCTTACTATAACAGCAATTGTTTAGCCATACACTGATCATTTCGACCATTAAAATATAGGCCTCTGTCAAAAGCAAAATTAAATAATATGTAGTGAATGTGTGTAGACACTACTTTAACACAATTTTCAACTAGCTAAAAAATATTAAACATATTTGATTTTTATGCTCCTTAAAGATAATTCACAACTATACAATAATTCTGTTCTCATACATGAAGGCATGATCTGTGGAAAATAGTTTATGCCCTTGAAATTGACTTTTCTAGAGAGAGTAGAAATTTTTAATGGCTTTCATTTTAGGTTAAATTTGTGACTTCAGGAACACTTTTGTAAAACATTTCTTAGATGTTATTGGGAAACTCTATGGCCATAAAACAAAGTTAAAAAAGTTATGTAGAGTGTCAAAAAGGTAGTAATCATATGGCTTTAGTCTCCTTAGCTCTGTTGTCTACCAAATGTTCTAACTAGCTATAGTATGTAAAATTACATAACATAATTCCATTTATTAAGCCTCTGATTGGAGCATGCAAAAATTTACATTCTAATTTTCTAGCTATCTAGGTTTCTGCAAATGACATACTATTAAAAACCTGGTGGAAAGGTCTGCCTTAAGGTTATACTTCCCATAGCTCTTGATAATATTCAGTTTCCAAATTGAAATAACTTAATTACATTCTCTAAGGATCCATTTTCCAAGTAGGTGCAGCTGTTGCATTTTCTTTTTTAGAAAGACAATTATAATTACAGACAACTTGCTTAAGAAGATGGAATTAATAATGCATTACAATTTTAGATAAACTGAGAATAAGGTGTTGGTTCATATACAAAAAAGAGAGAGGTGGTGGTCGGCCAACTGAGAAAAAGGTATTCTGCATGTGTGTGCTTTAAATAACCTTTTGGAGAGAGCACAAGACAATCTACCAGAAATTTCTTAAAAAGTGAGTCATATAGTATTTACTGCACACCAGAAATCGGCAAAAAGAGGGACAATATTCAGCATGAACATTAAATTTGGGAAGGAATACATATATAAACAGATCATTCCAGAAGCAGTTCATAGAGAAATGTATAAAGCATTAGCTGAAACAAAATAAGAAAAGATCAGCTCAAGGATTTAAGATAAGCTTTATTAGGGGAGTACATTTCAGCTAAATCTTAAAACAAGGCCTGTAATTAATTAGGGTGACATGATTGGGGAGCATAGAACTAAAATTAGGCAATATTCCCAAAGGAGGATATTGTCAAGAAATGAAGAGCCACGGATTGTGCCCTTCTTGACAGTTTACATGTTAGCTTGCCACATTTTTCCAATATGAAGGAGAAGATATGAGACACCTGGTTTGAAGACAAGCCCCTTTACTAATCTTGGCACAGCAAGCAGGATTGACTTTGGACTCATCAGTTTCCTGTACTGTACATTTTATAGGATAGGATGAAGATGAATTACTAATACCCGCATGTGCAGTATGTCTAGGAGAGAATTCCTGAGCAAAAGTGAATAGTAAAATTTACATGCCCATTCTTCTACAGTAAAACACAATCTCATTCTAAGGATATAAGGAAACTTTCCTTTTCTACTAAGGAAGGCACTATTTCCATTTTCCTGAGATATTTGTGATTTAAAAAAAAAAAACTAGAAAAGATAGTTTGGAAAGAAGGAAGTCTGTACAGAAGATGTATAGAACTAAGAAAGACCTATGAAATGTCTCCCAACAGAAAAGGCCAGAAAAAACTCTAAGAGAAAAAACAGCATACTGTATCTTAAGAACCTCAACAACTTTCATTTGAATAGTGTGATTTATCCAGTTTATCTGAGTATGAAGAGGTTAGCATAACATATTAATATATTTGACATTTATTCTGAGGTTTAATTGAGGGTGAGGGGACCCTGAATGATCATAATGCAGGTGAGAAACACAATAAGACAACTGCAAAGATCATTTTGGTTGTTGAGTAGGATGGAATAAATGGGGGAAAGGATGACAACTCAGAAGCTTTGAGAATTAGCACCTTTGAAAATTGCTGATATGAACAAGAATTAATAATAAAATAGCTCATGTCAATTAGACCTAAGATAAAAGACAAGAAGTATTGGCTGGGATGTGGAGAAAAGGAAACCCTTTCTACAGTGTTAGTAGAAATGTAAATTGCAACAGCCATTATGGAAACAGTATGGGGGTCCCTCAAAGAATTGTAAGTAGGGTATATTTCCAAAAGAAATAATAGGTATACACACTCTGATGATCATGTTCACTGAATCATCATTCACAATACCCAAAATATGAAAGCAATCTTACTGTCCTTTAATGAATGAATGAATTTTAAAATGTTGTATATGTACACATACACAGACACACATGAAATGGAATGTTCTGGGGAACATTATAAGTGAAATAATCCAGACACAGAAAGATAAATACTGCATAATCACACTTATGTATAGAATCTAAAATAGTTGAACTCATAGAAGAAGAGAGTGCTAGTTACCAGTTTGAGAAGACAGGAAATGTATTTCTTCATATCCCCAGTTGTTTCCTTTGCTGTGAAGAAGCTTTATAAGTTGATGCCCTCCCTTTATTAACACTTGGATTGATTTCCTGCGATGTAGGAGTCGTATTGAGGAAGTCATTGCCTGTGTGTATATTCTGGAGTGTTGACCCTACATTTTCTTCTAGGAGTTGGATAGTTTCTGATCTGGTAGAAAGTCTTTGTCAGGTACTTTTCTGACAGGATTAATATCCAGAATATATAAAGAACTAAAAAAAATTTTACACCAAAAATTCAATTAATGAATGAGAAAATGAATTAAAAAGAAACTCCCCAAAGGAAGAAGTACAAATGGCCAACAAATATGTGAAAAAAATATTTAACATCATGAACAATTAGGGAAACAAATCAAAATCACTCAGATTTCATCTTACACTGGTCAGAATGGCAGACATCAACAATACAAAAATAAAAGTTGGAGAGGATGTGGAAGAAATGGAACACTTTTACACTGTTGGTGGTATTGTAAATTAGTACACCACTATGGAAATCAGTATGAAAATTCCTCAAAAGGATAGGCATGGAACCCCATATGTCCCAGCTATACTACTCCTTGGGATTTATCCTGAAGAATTAAAGTCATCAGAATACAGTAGTACAGGCATACTCATGTTTACTGTAGCATGAGTCATAATAGCCAAAATATATTACTAATCTAGGTGTCTATCAATGGATTAATGGATAATGAAAATGTGGGATATGCACACAGTGGGTTTTTATTCAGTCACAAAGAAAAATGAAATTAGGTTATCTGCAGCAAAATGGATGGATGGAACTAGAGATTATTATGTTAATTGAAGTAAGCCAAACTCAGAAGGTCAAGGGGCATATCTTTTCTTTCATTATACAGAAGCTAGAGTGGAAAAAGAAAAAGAAAGTTGGGGGCAGATCTCATGGAAATTAAAAGATCACTAGAGGAAAGAGATCAAAAGGTATGAGGAGGGAGAGGTGGGAGAGTGCTGGAGAGTAATACTGGCCAAATTATATGGTGATTCTGTATTCATGTACAAATACGTAACCAAACAAACCCATTATTGTGTTCAACTATAAGGTACCAATAAATATGAGGAAAAATGTTATTCACCTCATAAATTAATGAAGGACAATAATCACAAGATCATCTCATTAGATGAAGAAAAAACTTTGACACAATGTGGCCCCCATTCATGGTAAAAGTACTGAGAAATTAGGAATAGAAGGAACTTACCTCAACATTTTAAAGACTATATACGACAACCCCAAAACAAATATCATATGAGTGGAGAAAAACTGAAAGCATTTCCTCTAAAATCAGAAACAAAATAAGATGTCCTGTCACTCCTATTCAATATAGTTTTGAAACTTGAGCCAGAGTAATCAGGCAAGAGAAGGACATTAAAGTAATACAGATGAGGGGAAAAAAGAAGACTTAGAAAAGAGAAGTCAAATTATCTGTTTGCTCAAAACATGATCCTATATTTAAGAAGACCCAAAGAAAATAGAGAGGAAAAAGAAAAAGCAAGCAGAAAGACTTCTCAAGCTATGGACTTATCAAGCTGATAAACCAGTTCAGTGAAAGTAGCAGGATACAAGATCAACATACAGAAATCTATAGTGTTCCCATATTCCAACAATGAATCTGCTGAGAAATAAATAAGGAATTCAGAATAACCTAAAAATCTATCCTGGGAATAATTCTCATCAGGAATGTGAAAGACATCCACAATAAAAATTATAAAATACTGAAGGAAGAATTGAAGAAGCCCTTAGAAAATGGAAAGACTCCTCATGTTCTTGAATAGGCAGGAGTAATATTGTCAATATAGCCATATTACCAAAAGCATTATACAGATTCAATGCAATTCTCATCAAAATATCAATGATACTTATCACAGGACTAAAAACAAAAGCAAAACCATTTCTAAAATTCACATGGAAGCATTAAAGACGCAGAATAACCAAAGCAATTCTGTGCAGGAAGAGCAATGTTGAGGTCATCACATTATCTGATCTTAAATTACACTACAGAGCTATAGTAACAAAAACAGCATGGTATTGTCATCAAAATAGGCAAGAATACCAATAGAATAGAAAATACAGAGAGAAGCCCAAATCATCCAACACTCAGCAAAGTTGCCAAAAGCCAATGATGGAGAAAATGTAGCCTTTTTAACAAATGCTGCTGGGAATATTGGATATCCATATGCAGAAGAATGAAACTGGATACATATCTCTCACAGTATACAAAAGTCAACTCAAAGTGAATCAAAGAGCTAAGAATTAGATCAGAAAATCTGGAGCAGCTAGAAGAAAAGAGGCTCAACACTCCACTATATTGACACAAGAATCAGTTTCCTTAACAAGACCCCTAATGTTCAAGAAATAAAACCAAGAATCAACAAATAGGACATAATCCTGTAGAGTAAAGGAAACAAAAGCATGGAGAGAGAACCTATAGAATGGGAGAAAATATTTGCCAGACACTCTTTCAATGGGAATTAATATAAAGAATATACAAAAAAAATCTCAAAAACTTAATACTAAAACAAAATAAAAAAGCAAAAATAAATAAAAAAACCCAATCAACAAATGAGCATAAGAACTAAACAGACATTTTATAAAAGAAAAAAACCAAAGGCCACCAAACATATGAAAAAATGTTCAACATCCCTAGTAATCAAGGAAATGCAAATCAAAATTACATTGAGATTTCATCTCACTCCAGATATGTCAATTATCAAGCATAGAATATAATAAATTCTGGTGAGGATGTGGGGAAAAGCTACACTCATACATTGTTGTGGAACTTCAAATTGGTAAAAGACTAGCAATAGAACCATTATATGATCCAGCAGTTCCACTCCTTTGTATTTACACAAAAAAATAAAAATCAACATAGTATAGTGGTATAGGTACATTGATGTTTATGGCAGCACAATTCACAATAGTCAAGTTATTGGAACCAACCTAGGTACCTATCAACAGATAATTGGGTAAAGAAACTATTCTTTCTATCTATCTATCTATCTATCTATCTATCTATCTATCTATCTATCAAGTTTTTCTTAGCCATAAAGAAGAATAAAATTATGGCATTGCTGATAAATGGATAGAACTGGAGAACATCATGCTAAGTGAAATGAACCACACTCAGAAAGCCAAAGGCTGAATACTTTCTCTCATATGCAAAGAAATGGCAAAATAAGGAGAAAAATGATGAGATTCCATGAAAACAGAGAGGATTTTGGATTATGGCTATTCTATATTCAAGGAGACATTGCCTCCAATTTTACCTAAACAAACAAAAACATTTTAAATCTGCAGGTGATAAATTGCATAATGAATATGGGTAATTTAGGAAAGGATGAAGACATTCTGCATCATAACTGGAAACTGAATATAAGGATCACTGTTTGCATTTGCAGAAGATCAGTTAAGGTGAGGTTATTAGAATGGGCCCTCCTAATCTAATATACCTGGATACTTATCAAGGAAAGTAGGGGTGATGCCTTAATAGGCCAAGGAACACCAAGATTTCCAGCAAATTAGCTCAAGAAAAGACATCGAACTGATTCTTCTCACAGCCTGCAAAAGGAGCTAACCCCATTGACACTTTGAGTTTCTAGCCTCCAGAACTGTGAGTCAATAAATTTTGATTATTTAAGCCATACAATAAGTAGAACTTTGTTATAGTACCTTTGGCAGACTAATACAAAATGTGGGGGCAAGTGATTCTTGCCCAATAGGCCAACAAAAACTCCCTGAGTGGATTCGAAGAGATGATATAACACAAAACAAAAAGTCTTGAGCAGGGTAGACCACACACATATAGTAGAAATGGTGTCACCATTAAAATTATCAATATTTTAGTTTTTGTTTTATTAAAACCACAGGAGTCAAGCAAACTTACTTTGAATCCGAGTTCCATCACTTATTTAGATTTTCTTTACTTCAGTTTTCTTATCTCTAAATTAACATACTAATGCCTACCTTGTAGAGAATAAAGGGTTATATAACAAAGAGCTTGGCATGGGCCCACTTTGAGTACTGTATTTTTTAATTTCCTGATTGTCCAAATATTCCCTTTCCTTGTTTGACATTGAAGATTCACATTAAGAATCATTAACCCTATAGGTCAATAAAAATTATTTTACTGAGAATTCACCCCATTTTTTAACTTAATATACAGTACAGTTGGGGTTTCATACAATACTTGTTTTAGACACCAATTTTTCTCTTTTTTCCCCCAGAAACAAGATTTAACATGAACAGTTTGTTTTAAAACATTGAACACCTCACTGAACAATAATTAAACTAATGAAATTTTATTCTAAGTAGCTAAGTCAGTCCCTTGTAGTCAATTAGCTGTCAGAGAAGTGCAATTATCCTTCAAACCACCAGGGCACATTTAAACCACTAAAGCAGAATGTTGCCCTGGTGATTTTAAGATAGCGGTGTGGGAGATTTACTCAGGCCATTTATTATCTTCAAGTTAAAATCCATATTAACTAATTAAAATCATAACACCATGCATCAACTAGTACTAGCATTCTTTTCCCTCATTGCTGAACTTAAAAAAAGAAACATGTAAGATATATTTTTTATATTGTAAAAAGCAGTAATATAAATCAGACACATTTTTGTGTTTCTTCCTGCTATAAAATTTTCTGCCTACTTACAAATATTTCAGTATTGAGTTTGCCTGAAACTGTGTTAATACAATATATTCAATTAGTACACCTGTTAGGTATTTCTGACTTTAAACAATGGAAGTTTTAGAACTTCACACACTTTATTTTCATTTTTTGGGGGAGAGAGGTACCAGGGATTGAACTCAGGGACACTCAACCACTGAGCCATATCCCCAGCCCTATTTTGTATTTTATTTAGAGACAGGGTCTCACTGAGTTGCTTAATACCTTGCTTTTGCTGAGGCTGGCTTTGAACTTGTGATCCTCCTGTTTCAGTCACCCAAGCTGCTGAGATTATAGACCTGTGCCACCTTGCCTGGCTAGAACTTCACACACTTTAACCCATTGTCTCCCATCATCCCAGGAGTATAAACCTTAAATATAGGATATAATATAAGAATTTAATAATAAGAATATAGTTATGATTATATAAATCACTATTATATATATGCTATAGATTATGGTTTCCAACCTATTTTAATGAACTTATATCAATTTCATTGAAATATTTGCATTATTAAAAACTTGGGACCCAATGGGTTAAAGACTGAGGTATTCTTAAATTTACTCTAAATCTTTATTCTGTAACTTCATACTATTCTATCTTCAGTACAGTTTGATAATTACTGATGGTCATCTGGTTAGGGTCATTTTATTGTCTGAATACATCATTTTTTTCTTTGACACTAAAACCAAAACCTTGCACTATAGTATGCATATAATTGACAATGAGATGAACCATTGAATTTGTGATAATTTTTTTCTGTCTGAATAATCTTTACCAATTTGCCAATCATTCAGTGTTCTGGCAACCTATTCAAACAGAGGCTATGCATTTGAAGAATTTCGTAGTCCTTACTTCTTCAATAACACATTTTAGGAATGTTTTCCAGGTTCGGTATTTAATTTTCAAAGGAAACCAAGTATATAAATAGTGAGCCCAACATGGATTGAGTTGCTGTTTCATCAGCAAATTAAATATAAACCTGATAATGCAATTAACAATGAGATATTTAAAATCAAGCATATTTTTAATATAAATAGTAATATGTACTCTAAATCAATATAGTTTGATTTCATCAATATAGTTTGATTCATCATAGATGAATTCTATGAAGTAAGGATATGCTTTGAATAAATGTCCACAGAACAATGACTCAATGTTTGTTGAATAGAAAGTATTATGGAAGAAAGCAGATTATTCTATTCTAGCATAAATTGGAAGGGATATCAGAAAATCTGAATTCAGATCTCAGTTCTATCAATATAGGATACATAGTTTTCTTTTGCTTTTTATTTGTTAGTTGGATTCTTTTACTAGTAAAATGAAGGAAAACTTCAAATGCAAAATGTTTGTAGGGAAAATGTGACCAGAACATTTTAGTTTATTTCTCTTTTTGAAAAACATTTAAAGGAAAAAATGTTTATATAAACAGTCAAATTATTACGCAAATTAATTATTACTTGCTAGTTGACCTTTAACCAAAATACAATCAAAACTCATTAAATCTTGAGCAGAACACAATGTCCACTTTTCAAAACATCACAAGGTACCTCATAAATTTGTACAATTATTATGTCAGTTAAAATGAAACTAAAAAAATCATTAAACTTATAATAAGGTATAATTCCTTCTATATTTACATATATAAAAATCCTAAGAGAATTCTTTTGTCCAGTTTCAGAAGAATAAAATAATTATATATACATCTTTGCAAAGTAAATTTCCAGACCATAGGTTATACCAAACATAGTATTTAAAGACTTAAATATGAGCCAAGAAAATATGCAGTTTAAAAAGAGACAGGACATATGTTTTATGATGTTATTCTTTTTATCTCACAATTTTAAGAGGAAAAAAGTTTTCCCATAACTCGAAATGAACTTTATTTAATGCATTTTAAATTGTCTAAGATATTATATTCCCCCAAAATGGCTTACAGGGTATAAATTAAAACAAGTATTCTATACTACCTAAATTAGATTAAATAATCTCCACTAATGTTAAATGTAATGTTGAAGGAACTTTATGAGAAGAGGTGCCTTTTTAATGTTCTTTCCCTTATCCTTTGGTAATATTTGCAATTTCCCCCCCAAAATAGGCTATCCATCATTATAGTCAGCAAAGACTTTGGAATTTTCCTCTGATTGTTCAACATCAGTTACATGTTTTTTTTAAAACCATGAAATTTGTTTATAAGCTCACATTAAAATTCTTAGAGAATTTTTTACTATTTGAAAAATATAAAGAAAAATGTAAAAAATTAGATATAATTAATTCTACTCATTGTCATTAACATTGTAAAATGACTGTTAATTCAGCAGTTATTGTACAGCATCACACAATGGTACATGCTATGAAATTATTATTGCTAAGAAAAGAAAATGGAACAGCTCACATGTTAGATAATAAGAGTTCAGTGCATTTGCTAAAAATAACTGTGTAAAGATATGGTTGATATGGTAAGGAACTGGAATAGATGAAAAGACTGACATATTATGGAAACATGTTTTCTTAAGTATTCTAGATAAGAAAGTAAGATTGCTGTCATGGAAAACATTCATAAAAGATTACACCTCAGTTTTTGTCAAACAAAACAGAGGATTTAAATACAAAGTATGCATGCAATATTTTAATGGTATAATCTATTTGGCTAGTCTGTGCATTTTTATGATACACAGAAGTAGTTTTAAGCCTATTTGAGTACTTCTTGATACCTACTGCTTTGTTCCACATTCTGTATTTACATTTGCTTTTAATAGAAAGCAACGATTTCAATTGTAGAAACCAGCAGAGGAGAAGCTGCCTTCCTCAATGCCTTATTTAATCAAATTCCTGAATTAGCAAGCACTTTTTTTAAATCTTTGACAAAATATTCCCAATTATCTCTATTGTGAAATAAGCTCTTTTAGTTAGCAGACCACTCTAGATTGCGTAATGATTTTGTTTCCACAAATTTATCTTTATGCTTACTGTTGCAGTTTGGATATAAGGTATCTACCAAAAACTCTTTGTTAATACAGGACTATACAGAGGTAAAAAGATTAGATTGAGAGCTGTAACCTAAACAGTAACCTCTACTTTGTGTGTGTGTGTGTGTGTGTGTGTGTGTGTGTATGTGTGTGTGTGTGTTTTATCTTAAGAAGCATTGTTTATTCAAGGCATAATAAAAATAGCTGTTGGAAGAAATGATTGAGTTTCTTTAGCAACAGAAATATGTATTTAACCACAAGCTACTGAACATCAGAAATAATAGCTTCATAATGTAATGTAAATTGAATCTCATTTTTGCTATAATGGAAGACATTTTTAAAATTTTTTCTTATTTTTACAGACTTCATTTTGATTCATTGTACACATATGGGGTACAAATTTTCATTTCTATAGTTGTGCATGATGTACATTCATATCATTATTGTTAATCATACATGTACATAGGGGTAATGATGTCTCTCTCATTCCACCATTTTTCATTCCCCACCCCCTCCCCCTCTCATTTCCCTCTACATAATCTAAAGTTCCTCCATTCTTCTCTCACCCCCCATTCCCCTGACCAGATTTTATATTATCATCCACTTATTAGGGAAAACATTTGGCCTTTGGTTTTGGGATTGGCTTATTTCACTTAGCATGATAATCTCCAATTCCATCTATTTGTCTGCAAATGCCATAATATTATTCTTCTTTATGGCTGAGTAGTATTACATTGTATATATATACCACAACTTCAAAACTTTCACCAAAAAGACAAAGAACCCAACCAATAAATGGGCCAAGGATCTGGACAGACACTTTACAGAAGATGATGAATAGGCAATCAATAAATATATGAAAAAGTGTTCAACATCTGTAGTAATTAGAGAAATGCAAATTAAAACAGCTCTAAGATTTCATCTTACTCCAATTAGAATGGTTATTATCAAGAACACAAACAATAGTAAGTGTTGGCATGGATGTGGGGAAAAAGGCACACTTTTACATTACTGCTGGTAGAGTTGCAAATTGCTTCAGCCACTCTGGAAAGGAGTGTGAAGATTCCTCAGAAAACTGGGAATGGGCCCACCTTTGACCCAGTTATCCCACTCCTTGGTTTATACTCAAAGGATTTAAAATTAGCATACTAGAGTAAAACAGCCACATCAATGTTTATAGCCACTCAATTCACAATAGCTAGACTATGGAACCAACCTAGAGATAAAGTACCCTTACTTTGAATGGACTGACTTAGTACTGCAGTAGGTAGGGCATGGCTGAAAAAGGCTGGTAACTGGGGGCCTGTTCTGGTAGGATGCATCCTCCCTGTGACCCCTTTTCCTTATCCCTCTCTCTCTGCTTCCTGACCTGGCCATGAGATGAGCAACTGTCCTCTGCCTGGTCCTTCCCCACTGATGCTGCCTCATCTAGGCCCAGAGCAATGGAGTTGTCCACCTATGGACTGAAATCTCTGTAATTGTGAGCCCCAAATAAAATTTTCCTTCTCAAAGTTGTTCTTAGGTATTTTGGTCACAATGATGCAAAAGTTAACTAAAACAATGTATAATCAGTTGTTTCTATTTCAAACTGTGTTTATTTGAATTCACTTTAATAAACATGAAATTTGATATAATTTCACTTTGGTTTTTGGAATTCACTTTAATATACATATACGTAATCTGATGCAAGGCCAATTAATAAACAATGAAAATTGTATTTGCAAAAACCAATTTGAATGCCATGGGAAAACATCATGAATCACTAAAAGTTCATTTGAGAAAGGTGTAACTGAAAATAATTAAAAGCAGAAAATAATGGAAAAATAATAGAAATAATAAAAAGAAATTCTAGACTTAAAAGAGGGATTGTTTAGTAAGTATCTTTAATCCTTACTCAACTTCAAAGAATTTGAAATAGTAAGAAAAATATGTGTCATGATTATGTATAAAGAAAACATAAGAATTATAATTACATTTACCTAATTTTCCTGGGTCCATAGCAGAAGATTAGTGAATGAGTATATATCTCCATGCCTTAATATAAAATAAAATATTTACATAATTCATTTATTCTTTCATATAGTGTTTGATACCTACTTTTAACATTTTTTGTTTAAACTATAAAGACCAACCAATAATGTTGCACAAAAGTGCTTTTATGGTAAAACGTGCATATAATTGTAGAAGTATAAATTCTAGAGTTAAAACAATCAAATAGTAAGAATACATAGGGAAATAAACCACTCATAAATCAAAACAACTATGAAAAATTCCTTTTGGTATATGAATACTTAATTAAATCCATATATGCATGCTTTTCTTCATATTACTTCCAAAACACTGTAATTTCCTGGCTTCCTCCTCACCCAGTCCCAGTCCATGGCCTTAAATTTCTTTTTCTCTAATCAGGTATCCAGATCATATTCCTAGGTCTTCTCTTAAGATTTAATGTTTTAACTCACATATTTACTCTGTATTGTAATTCTAACAACTGTCTTGGATGACTTTATCGTCCAATATGGATGGTGATTTATCTAAAACCCTAGTAAAGTCTCTTTTACGCTAAAGCTGAGCTGATGTTCAATCTCTATAGAGCAGAAACCTTGAAATAGCTAAAATGTTTCAGAGAGTGTGTTTCCTCCAAAGCACAATAGTGACTAACATACAATTCCAAACAACAATGCAGAACAGAAAAATATGGGAACACAAAGGACCTGAGAAGAAGTAGCATAGAGATGTAAAGTGGTAAGAGTATTGGCCTCATGAAGAAAGGGGTATGAGATTGGGGATATAGTTCAGTTGGTAGAGTGCCTACCTTGCAAGCACAAGGCCTTGAATTCAATTCTCCAACATCGCAAAAAAAAAAAAAGGAAAGTTGTATGTTCCCCAAAGCCAACTATGGCTTGTGAAGTTAGTGATTCAACTAGATCTCAATGGCGTGCCACTACTTGAAGTCAGATCACATTGAGTTGAGAGAATTTATAGTAAAGAAATAGAGATGATGAAAGTATAGACATTGTTCAAGAGTATTCTTGGTTATGGTGATTACTGGGATTGTTACTCTCCTTGATGCAGCATATAGAGAAATATTTATTTTTTTTCAAACCCTGTGATTTGAAATACACATACAACCCATTTTTCTTTCTTAGCTACTCTTTCTCAGAAAAAAAAATAACTTAATGGCATTTCTTTATACTATAAAGTAGTTCTTACCAAATGTATGAATCTTACAGCTTAAAATTTTGTTTCTTGTTCAAATACCCAATGATCTAGAATCCCACATTAATCTTGGCATGAAAATAAGGTCCGGAAACCTTCAGTTCATACTGCTAGGTTCATTGCCCTTGATTAACTTGTATATCTTATTAAAAGAAAATGTGTAATACTTGCTTCTCTCTTCTGCTAAGCCTCAGGGTGTTCTGCTTTTCTCTGAAGTCCAACAATATTTCCAGGGCTTTTTCCAAGGGAAACCCAGTAGAAAACATGGCAGTCCCATATATGCATTACTATCTTTCTTTCTTCTTTGTTCCCAGTAGAGCAAACTTCATTAAGAACAACTGATGTCTACAAAGTGATTAATGGTTCTGAAACTCAATTAACAGAGTCTTACAACCTCAGATTCTTTTCCCCATTTTAGTCACTTTTAGAATATATGAAAACACAAAGCAATTTTAAATAGTTTTAAACTACAGTTTCCTTTTAGTAAATATTTAGCAAGAAATATTAGCATGCTTTATATTTTTAGGGCAGCTGTTATTAGGTCACTATTTCTGGATAGTTCCAAATGAAGGCCACAGTATCAGAGACAAATCTTACTTTTCCATTTGCCTTACTTTTCCATTTTGCCAGGTGCTAGATTTCTGTCCTTACTTTTCCATTTGCCAGGTGCTAGATTTCTGTCTCAAAACAGAAGTCTAATAAGCTTTGTTTCATGCAGTGATGGAAATGTAAGTTTTTTGTTATATAACCTATATCACCCAAAACAAAATTATCCAAATTGCTTTCAGATGCCTAGAGAGATGAACATTTGTATATGCTTTTACTGTCTGTGTCTAAACTGTTTAGATTTTTAACCATTACAAACATCTTTGGGGAGTTGTGAACAGACTTTGTGCCATCTATTGTAAAACATTAATATTACTTTATGTAATTTTATTAAATAAACTTACTAATTTCCAGATGGCTATAGCACCACTTACCTTTTGCTACACTAGCTATAATGTGTTGTTAGTTACTAATCAAGATAAATTATAGATCATTTGTTGAAGTCTATTATTGTCTCCAGTATACTTTTATTTTACTTCATTTGATTATGTAGGATTGTTTTAGTGGTTAGAAATGAATTTTTAACTAAAAACCAGCCAAAGAGCAAAAGTATAATTTTGGCTCCTTCTGCATTTTAAAACAACTAAGCTATAATAAAGTATTGGGTTACAGGTATCACTAGGGAAATTTCTTCTTTATACGTATGAAGTAGTTTTAATTTAAGTGTAAACAGTACCTCAAAGAACATTTGACTATAAAAAACTACAATATAAATACTTCCATGTTATTTATTATCAGCCCAACATCTTTAATTGTATTATTTTTGTTATGCATGTTTAACATAAGGATTGAAATGTAAATAAATGAATTGACTTATTCCTTATTATATACCAATGTTAGACAAAACAACTTAACTGATGGGCTGTCTTTCCAATAATTCTCTTTTATCCCAGATTATAAACTAATCTTTTTCCTTATTGATTTTTTTTTTTATACTGGACATTGAACTCAGAGACATTTAACCACTGAGCCACATCCCCAGCCCTTTTTGGTATTTTATTTAAAGATAGGGTCTCACTGAGTCATGTAGGGCCCTGCTAAATTGCTGAGGTTGGCTTTGAACTCCTGAGCCTCCTGCCTTAACCTCCCAAACTGCTAGGATTACAGGCAGGGCTCTCCTTGCCGGGCTCCTTATTGTTTTGAAAGGGAAAAATAAAACCCTTCAGGGACTGATATTTTTGCAGAGAAAATATAATATTCAAACTTTAAGGTATGTATATTTCATTTGACTTTAGCTGAAAATATTTAAAATCATGCTGTGTTTTAATGTAACCCAAGATTCCTGATGTTTCAATTGACTACTATAAGGAAGAAAAAACAGATAAAAACAATAATAAAAACAAAGAAAATTAGATAATGTTTCTTACAGGTTTAACTGACAAAAGTAAAGAAATGTATTTAAGTTTATGTACCTGATATAAATTTCTTATATAATTTTAATTTAAAAAATTTCTACATAAAAATCCTAAGGATAATGTAGAGTGAAACAATCAGGATATGAAAAGGTATACAAAATATGATTGTTACCATGTAAAAACTGAATATTTTCCAAAGTGCTTATAGTGCCTGGATTTCAGTGGAACAATTTTTATCTCAATTTTTGTCTCATATGTCTTATAATGCAGTTACCATGTCTATATCTATAAAAAAATCTTCATTTTATGAAGAACAATTCATGTTTAATTTTAAAAATTTCCTTTCAAAATATTAATATTCTGGGGGCTAGGGCTATATCTCAGTGTCAGAGTGCTTGCCTAGCATGTGTGAGCACTGGGTTTGATCCTTAGCACTACACAAAAAATAAATAAAACAAAGGCATTCTGTCCATCTACAACTACAAATTTTTTACAATTATTAATATTCTGCTTAGTAAGTTAAAGGGGTATTTTTCTTTAGTGATTCTTAGATGTGAAAAGTGAAAAGAACTTCCATTTTAGCTTTTATTAAAGATATTTTTATTGCAAATTTGTTCAGTTCTTCAGTTGTCAAGATAAACTGAGATAAATGCATTTTGTTTTTAAAAGCCTCATGTCCTACATATCTAATTTTGCAATACTTAATTCTATACACCATTGATTCAGAGTACTGATTACTTCAATGCTAATTCCTCCTTAAGGAAGAAAATAGAATTTAAAAATATTTTCCATTTTATACATGAAATATGGGAATGTTGGTTATTGTTCTATCTAAATATGTCTTTCATATCTATTATACTACTAATAAAATTCTCATGATTATTTCTAAGGTAATTACAGAATATTAACTAGTGTTTTTCAGGTTTGTGATCTGGATAACAGTTAAATGATAAAAAAATTACCAAAATTATACTGACATAAATAACTATGAGTTTTTCTACATCCATGTTCTGGTAATTTTTTAACTATAAAGAACCTCACATTGATGTCCCAGCATTAGTAATGGAGCTAATATAGATTTGTTTGACTGAAACAGAAAAACATTATTAAAATTTCTCTTCAATCAAGTTTTCATGTTTGTTTAGACTCTTATGCTATAATTCTAAGACTGCTAAATAAGACACACTTGCATGAGCCTGATATTCTATGAGCCAAATTTCTAAAATTACTATATTAACAAAATTTAAATAAATAAATAAATAAATACAATAACTTCAAAAATTGAAAAAATATTAAAATTGAATGATGAGCAGAACAGTGAAGATCTGTTTTGAATCAGAAATTTCAGTACAACCATATGAAGAATAATAAATTTTTGACTGAATAATGAAAAATGAATTTGACTATCCAGCAGACAAACTCAGGAACAACATTGTAAGCTTAGAAAGCATTAAATGTAAAGTCCTGGCATAGGCAAAAAGAATTTCATTGTAGTTAGAGAGTAGTGAGGATAAGTTTGCCTTGTGGGAGATGAGGTAAGAAAGTAGAAAAAGACCAGAAACTTCAGGTTTTTGTAAGGTAAAGGAGTTCAAATTTCATTCCTAGTTTGAGAATTTAAGTGTGATAGTGACACATAAGTTGTGAAAAATGATTTGGCTATTAGGTGAAGAGCAATTTGTAGGAGTAGTTAGAAGAAGAGACTTTAGAAGAATTTAGGAGAGACCATGGAGGCCTCACTGGTATGACAACAGATACAATAAAGAAAAATGAATAAAATCAGTACACATTTTGGGAGCAGAACAGGCATTGCCAAGAGACTGGATATCTGGTGGTGAGTACAGCACATTCAATGATGACTCAAATGTTTAGGCAACTGGTGTGCACTGGTGCCATTTGATGTGACACTGTAGGATAGAGGAAGAACATAAATATAGAAGAAACATCAAAAGTTTTGACTTGGCCATCTTAGTTATGAGACACCCACTAGAAATCCAAATGGAGTTAAGCTGATAATTTCTTATGAAACATTTAAAAATAGGGAACCATTAGACATGATCAATAAGAAATTTTCCTTAATCTTTGTTGGGTTTACTGCTGCATGATAACTACATTGCTGCTCAGTCTATACTGTCATTAAAGACTTTCTGACACTGCATTCAATAACTTTTGTAATCACATGGAGCTTCTACACTGTGATCTCTGTTGCTTGGGTGTTCTATTCCCTCTGCTCTGGATTTACATAAGACCTCTGTGACTTGCCATTCTTTGCTTGGTATTTGATAAAGCTCACTTTCTAACTACAGCAGCAATACTTTCAGTGCCCCTAATAACAATGCCAAATTTCTTACTTCCTCTATGCAGGTAAATATTTAGGAACTTGTAACTTTAGAAATTTTGGTGGCTTGAAGCAAGTTAATTTTCCTCCTTTATAGCCCTTTAATGTAAACAATAAGAAATGCTACCTATTTTATCAAGTTTTGTTTGAACTTGGAACTGAAATGATAAAAAAAAATAACCTCTGTTTTTTTTTTGGTCTGTGTTTTAAATAAACCATGATGTTGAAAATGACTTTAATATGTAGTTCACATCACAATTTTACATACATCTGAAACTTAAGGAAAAAATATCTTCAAATGGAATTGAAGTTATGTACTTGGAAGCCAACAGATGACATTTAAAGTCTCGAGACTTGGTGCTATTACTTGGAATAATAGTATACGCACAGCTGGGCATGGTGGCACATATCTGTGATCCAGCAGCTAGGGAGGCTAATGCAGGAGGATCACAAGTACAAAGCTAGCCTCAGCAAAAACAAGGTGCTAAGCAACTGAGATCCTGTCTCTAAATAACACATAAAATCAGACTGGGGATGTGGCTTAGTGGCCAAGTGCCCCTGAATTCAATCCCCAGTACTCTCCCCCTAAAAAAAGAAAAACTTGTACACACTCAGAAAATAAGATGGCCTTAACTAAGTCTCAAGGCTCTGCATTTGAACATTTTATAATGGAGTTGGCAAACTGCATTAGAAATAAGAGGTTAATAGAACAGATATAAATAATAGTCAATGTGGAACAATAGGATCATATGAAACACTTCTCAAAGGAGACATGGTAAATTATATTAATCCTATGAAGGGTTGAGTAATATTCAGATAAAAAGGGAATTTGGCAAGGTTGGAATTTGATTTATTCACCTCAGTTTGAATCTTACAATGTTTGGTGATATTTACTTTTTTATAACACAAATATATTCTTTTTTAAAATTTTTTTTTTAGTTGTCAGTGGACCTTTTATTGATATTTTATAATTTATTGGTATGCAAGGCTGAGAATCGAACCCAGTGCCTCACGCATGCTAGGCAAGCACTCTACCACTGAGCCACAACCTCAGCCCAACACAAATATATTCTTAATTAAATCATATAATTTTAACAGGGACAAAGTTTAATTTAGGGAAAGTTATGCTGGGTGTCAGATGGATGAAGGTAGACTTTTTGTAACTAGGAAGAACCAAAAGACAAAAGGAAAAAACAGTATTGCAATTATGGTGCCAGGAAGGTGAAAGGGAAGAAGGAAGATATGTCCACAATTTAATGAAATGCTCTACTTGTCTTTTCTGTTCCTAAGGAGGACCTGGAAAAATATCCTTTTGTACTGGGTTTAGTGGGTTGGGGTGGCAGTGAGTCAAGTAGTAGAGTCTACTTGGCAGCATTAGTCATTGATGGAAAAAAAGAAAGCCTGTTCTATTGATGCATCATCATAAAAGCCACTGAATTAAAAAATTAAATTGAAATATGAGTTTATGTAATACAATTCAGCAAGACATACAATAAAGTGATTCTTGAAACTTACAAGGAAAATGTTAATTTCACATCAGTTCTCTTATCTCCATATATAGTTCTATCTTAATGACACAATATTAATAACAACATAGATCAGTAGAGTGCTATTTATCTTGATGAATACTTCTATTTTTCTTATTATGCAGTAAAGCATATTTGTAGAATTGATTTATTTAATTAAATTCAAATCCTACTGAGTATATCCTCTACATATAGATAACTAATTCCTCTTTTTCCTATTGGAAGCCATATGTTGTTAAGATTGAAAAGTAAGAGGAAAATCTCACTAATTTACTCCAATAGAAAATATCGTCTCTAATTTAAGTTGAAAAACTGAAATATTTTTATAGTTTTACTTTGGGCAAAATTTTAAAGAAGTGAAGTTTCACAGAAAAATCTAATTCCCATCTGTGGTGGGAAATTACTTTAGAACTCATAGACAAATTATTTTAAAATATTTATTTATTAAATGTATAATTATTGTAAAAGTAGCACTTATTATAATTTTCATTCATAATCCAAATTCTAATAAGTATCAAATAAAATTTGACAAGTTATTAGAAATAGATCTCTAAATTTATTACAACGTAAAAAGTGAAGGTAAGTTTAGAGTGAAGTCCTAAAAAATTCCCTCTTTCCATAGTTTGCTATTGACATATCATCTTGTCACATTTGCTCTTTTCTTTGATGGGAGAAAGTGATGGCTTTTTCTTGAAGGTTAGGTGTTGACATTTAATGCAATTCAGCACACATTTACTGAGCACCTGTTATGTGCTCATGCTATAAGCTAAGTGATGAATTTCAAATGAAGGCCTGACCTTCAGAGAATTGTAATACACTTGAGTGACCAAAGTGGTCTGTAGTGTCTTTATCACAAATTCAGCATTTTTCACTAAAGTTAATGTATTTGACCTTAAAAATCTTCAACTTCAAATTTACATTTAGGTGGTCATTAAACATGTTTACCAAGTCTATGAATTAACCTTTTTTGTGCATGAAAGTGAGTAACTGAAAAAGATTCAAATAGTACACTTTAGGAATATGGAAACAGAACTTTTCAGAAAAATATTCACTTAATTAGTTTCTTTAACATGAAAACATAATCTGTCTATAGAAGAGTTTTGTTTTTGACAGAATGGGGAGAAATGAAATGTGCATGTATCTTAGTAAATACCTATGGTATTATTTTTGAAGATATCAGCATTTGATGAAAAGAGCTACCTCATTTGGAAATCAGAAATAGAATTGATAATAATCTGTCTATTCAGAAAACGTGCTGTTCTCCCTGGAAGCAGTAGGTAAAATGATATCAATCTTAGAATAGTCTTCCATGCTAAGGTAACCAAGAGTATATTTTTCAAAATAAGATAGAAACATAGCATTTACTTAGCAAAACATCAGGTTCAAAAGATTTGCCATATTTTCAGTATATTATGGGAAAATTGTTAGTATTTTTCACTTTAAATGTTGAATCTTTCCTAAATTGTTGAAATGAAATTGGAAGATGACAATTTGGAAATAATCTCAATTCACAACACTCCCTTTCTCACTTCCCTTCTCCCACCAAATGTTATATCACTGTTGCTAGATCTGCAAGCTTCATTCTTTTGCAAAATTTTAAATTGCTAAAAAATGAGAATATATATAATTCTAGCCTCAATTTACATAGCTCAAAGAAAAGGTAATCATGAATCTGTATATAAAGTATTTTGATTTGTATGTTTAGAATGATTTACATGCTTAATAATTTTAATTTAAAGTGACTTCATGCATATTTATCTAAACAGATTTGCCCCTAAGACATCTACATTCAGAGAGCAGTCACTTCTGGGCACAAATCACAAACCTAAAAATACTCTCTCAGATTCTACAAGCTGAAAATAAACTTATAAATATGTAGAAATATGTATTTTTAAAAATTTCTTTAATTTTCAGCACTGCTCTGTAAAGCTTGATATGAACATTCTGGCTTTGACATGTGTGATTTTTACATCACTGGAATGGTTGGATAATTCTTTAATGCCATTTTCTTATTTAAGATGTGGCAGTCTTTTTGTTTCTGATACATTGCCTCTGAACTCTGCTGGCAAGCTTATAAATCAGATCACCAACCATACATAATTTATTTCTGTAGGTAACTGAATGTGCAGTGCAGAATACAAATATGATTCAACAATATTTCTGCACATCTTAAATATGATATATTTAAAATTTTACACAATAAATCATCTTCCTTTTATTGTTTTATTATTATTTTCCCTTCATCAATCATATTTACATAGATTATAGCATGTATGTATATCTACATATATACACATATTATGTGCAGTTATATAAGCCAGATATATACATTTCTTACTTAGATGTATACATTCAAAGATGTATAAAACTTGTTTTAATTTGCTTTTGAAATCTTATGCTTTAAATAAATATTTTAATTTTTTGATTCACATTAAAATTGAGTGTAATTTCCTAAAGGAAGCAAAATTGTTTTCATTTCTTCCAGAGATAACTAAATGTATCTCCTTGTGAAAAAACAAATCTTCTCATAAGAATATGATTATATCCATTGATTTTTTTTGTAGATGAGGTATGCTATAGTGTTGAATATCATATAATATATGCTGGAACATGAAATGGTTTGGCCCTTTTTGAAACATCTACCCTATCATATTGTATGTGTCATGGATACATCATATACTCATATACTCCCTGAAAAACATTCAATCACAATTTACATGGATATTAACAGGAAATATTCCAAATTGCTTCCTTTAAATTTTTACATTCCTTCCTAAACTCACTTTAAAAAGCTTGTTGGCATCAAAACTTACTTATTTAACAAACCTTTGCATAATTCAAAATGTCAACATAAAAAACATGACATATAAATGTAAACAAAGGTTATAGTTGCCCTTTTACTTCTGTGATGATCCTATTTATTTATTTGCTTTGTTTTGTGCATATGTTTTGAATTTGTATGTTTTGTTTTGTGTTCTCAAAAAAAAAAAGTCTTTAATGTCAGTTCAGTGTTATATACAGTAAAAGCCAGTTCTGTACTGAGCAATGGACAGCTCATTACAAATATTAGGACAACTGACTTGCATATTAGAAGCCCGGAGCACTTTCTTTTAGTAGAACATGGAAAATCAGAATGTAACATATGCCTGGGATATAGGCTCCTGAGCACTTTGCTTGCTGCTGTCAAATATCCGATATTTTTGGAGAGTTCAGCAGGTATAGAAGTTGGAATGCATACAATTTCTATTATTCTGTGAATTACCATTTACATCAACCCCAGGGTTATCCATCCAGAAGGGTATATCTGGGGGCAAGGGCTATCCTGCTGTGTTCTTTTCTTTAGGCTACATATTATTTGTCCCAGTCATCTCCTCCCTCTCCCTATGCTTCTGTCAGGCAAGTGCCCATGGGTCCTGCCTGCATTCCTCATGCTGTGTGTTGTTGGATTCCATGAGCCTGGGGTGACACCTTGGTCAATCAGCAGAGGGTCTTCAGTGGATCTCTGTATGAACCTGCATATGCACATTGAACATCCTGGAAGCCACCATGCAGAGATGGAGAAGTTGATGTGTAGGCCAGAGATTTCTGAATCATTGAATTCTGTATATTCCTTGGTTCTAAGAATGTCCTAAAAATTGTGAGAGAGAATCTTTGTCTTACAGAATTTGAAGACCATTAATTCAGTTTAATTACCTATTCATACTTTAGTTTGTAGAAATAAAATAATAAATGAAGGCAGACACAGGACAAGAAAGAAGAATCTTGACAAATTCATCATGGTTTTTATGCTCCTGCTGCCATCTTAGAACTGAATCGCAAGGATAATGCAAATCCACTGAACCTACCTGACATGTAAAATCATTATAATGAAAAAGAAGATTGCATGTACTAAAACATTATATGAAATTTTAAGGAACAAATAAATATTTACCCATTTAAGTTTTAATCCATAGTAACTTTTCAGAAAATGTTGCTTTCTGCCATAAAATGTTACTTTTTAAAGACTTTATTATAACTTTGACAAAAATTTAAATTCTAGGAACTGTAAAAAGTATCCATAGAAATGCACTTCATGTTCACTTTATGCTGCTTTTTGCCAAGAAAAGTACAGTTACATCAAAGTACTTCACAGTACACTATGCTAAGTTGACTGTTATTCCAGGGTTACCTTATTTCCTAGGAAGTCTGTCTTTATTTGGCAAACTGAATAACCATGAATATAAAACAGAAGATAACTTTATAAGACATGGATCTAGGTTCAGAGAAAGTTATAGGAGTATTTTGAGAGAATATTGTGCATTTTGCTGCATTAGTTATGATTGCTATACCATTTGGTTATGTCTGCCAAGGTACCTGTGACACACAACCAGACCTATGCTGATTGTTCAGAGTCAAATATCACTAACCAACAATTAGCAATAACTTATTCCACTCTTCCTTAATAGTCCAGTACCATGTTTTTAAGCACACCAGAGATCAATTCTCAAATGAAATCCTAAATCCTGAAATAACTAAACATTATTCATTTATAATTTTTAAGATAATTGCACTTAGTGTCAGCACAAAATACTTACACTTCTTTAAAAAAGTGTTTCTAATTAAGGAAATTTGATGAACATAAAAAGTAGAATCTAGTTGCTCAGCATTTTAAGTTTTTCTTTTTGGTAAAGTTAAAAATTTTTGATAAAGTTAAAAATCTTGACTTTTTTTCCCCTACTGGGGAACTCAGGGTGCTTAACCACTGAGTCACATGTTCTGTTTTTTTCATATTTTATTTTGAGACAGGGACCAGATGAGTTGCTTAGGACCTTGCTAATTAGCTGATCCTGGCTTTGAACTTGCCATTCTCCTGCTTCAGCCTCCTCCTGAGTGGCTGGATTACAGGCCTACACCATCACATCTCGCCAGAATTTTTATTTGACAAGATTTAACGAAGACTATACTGACCTACGCGGCTAACTTTGGTTATGTGGAACCAATTATGTTATTGACTTCCTTTAAGACACACACACACAATACACGGATTTGTTCATTACATATTATTTACTATTCACATTCTCTGTACCAGAACTGTTCTATATTTTTGGAATATATCAGTAAACAAAACAGACAAAACCCTTGTCTCAAAAGCCTTAGGATTAGGTGAGAGAGAAAATAAAAGCATAACCAAGTAAATAAGTAGATATTTAAATATATGTGTGTGTGTATGTATATCATATAAATGGCAAATATAGGAAAGTGGTGAGTGTTCAAGAGAAACCAAGAGTTCTGGGTACATGGATGATGCCCTCAGAGTGTCCAGAGTGTCCTCACTTTCTCTGCTTCCCAAGGATAGGGGCCTTTGCTGCACCCCTTCTGCCATTCTCCCGCAATGCCCTCGGTAATTTACAAGGACGCTTCATCTCTGGGCTCAAAGGCCACCCGCAGAAGAAGCAGAATAGTCTTCTGGTGCAGAGCTCCATGGAGTTGTACTCCTGGCCAAAAGCGCTCTCGAATCTCACCAGTTCTTCTGGGGTGAAGTGCCACATTCGGACCTCAAAACTGGCCCCTCACTCTTGGTAAACCTCGGTGACATCAAGTATAAAACGTGAGAAGTGACGAATAATCCATGTCCTTCCAGCCCTGGCACTTGGAGAATTTGAGGTCCCACTGCCAGGAAATCCCTAACTTGCCAGGGATCCTCTTTCTTGGGTCTATAAGTAGAGCCGAAGCGGGAAAGCGGCCTTTGAATGCTGCCACCTGAGGCCGACTTCCGCAAGGCAATAGCCAATCAAATGTATTGGCATGTGTTCTGGCCAATAAGGCTCTCCCTGGAAAGGACTTGGCAGGTGTACTACCCAATCGCCAGTCATATGTATGGACTTCAGAGGCGGGACCACTTGTGATTGATTCAAAGTGAAGCGCGGGTGTGGGGGAAAAAACTGTGGGGTAGGAGGGTGGATGTTCCGCTTTCGCTGAGAAAGCATTTGAGCTTGGACCCATTTCTTAGGGAAACACCCGGATGACAGCTCCTATGGAGAACTAAGAGAAGGACTTCTTCCAAGCCATCTAGGCAAACAGGACTTCTCTTCCAAGAGGGTTTTGAGGCTTCCTCCTTCCCTGTGGCAGCTGCTTCCTGTGAGTCTTGGGGGCTCCCTCGACCTGCATAAGGTCAGACATGTTTAGTCAGCATCTGCCTGACTTGAAAAAATTAGGTGAGCAAAGATTTGAAGGAAGCAACTAATAAGCAATGGTAATGTTTGATAGAAGAACTTTCTAGAATGATGGTACCAGTAGACCAAATGTCCCAAAGATTCAAAATTTCTGGGAATTGCTTCAAGACAACGTTGGTTTGTGTGTTTATAAAACATGGAACATGTTTCAGTTGTTTAAAGGCAGGCAAAAGAATTATCATTTTACAATTTTTTTGGATGTTTTGGTCTAAAAGCAAGAAAAATCCATGAAAAAATATAACCTGTCTTATGACAATACTTATTTTTATGACTCACATTAAAAATTTATATTTTTGAATTTATATCATTTCATTTAATACTTGCTTTTTTTAACTGAAAGTAATAGCAAAATGTGGTGCCCAGTGGTATAATAGAGGATTTTTTACTTAGAATTATAGACTAGAATAGAATTAGAGTTAAGTGGCATAAAAAAATCAGCTGCCCTTACGTATTAAAGATTATACATTTAGAAAAAAATAGAGTCAGATTTAGTTCAAATAATCTCAAAGTTTGTGTAAGGACAAAAAAAAATCTGTAAGACATTTTGTTTAGAATGAAAAAAATTATTCAAAACTTACAACTATGGGAAAATCTATCAGAAACTATGGCAGGTATCAATTTGAATAACTCTGTTAAGGTATTGTAGCGCTGTTCAAACAAGTGTCAAAATATGATTGACTTAGGTGTCCTAAGTGGCTTTTTTTGTTTAGATCATTCATTTAACAGAGATTTAAAGAGTGCTACATTGTGTAGTGGTCTTTGTTTTTCCATCTTTAAGGAATTGTGAGACATGATTTTGAGATCATTGCTAACATATAGGGGTGATAGAGAATATTATGGGATCAAGAAGAAACCAAAGTTTCACAGAGAAGTGACATTTGAGCCAAATCTTTTTAAGAGAAAGTAGCAGTTTGCCAAGCACATTGCAAGCAATTGTGCAAGGGCATTTCAGATAGAATGGACAGTAGCATGAACAAAAACACAGGAGAATAAATTGCAAGGAATAGTTGGTAGACACTAAGGATGAAAATGAATAAAAGAAACTGATGGGATCATGCATTTATATATATATATATATATGTATATATATATCTATATATATATCTTAAATGACTGAAGATATAAATGCATAAAATGGAAGCAAAATAAGTTGTAGAAGTTACAAATAAAGATTCATTTAATTTCTGAATAGGAAAAGGCCATGTAAGCATAAACACTACTTAGAAAAAAAATCACAGTAAAATAATAAATACATAGCTGGAGGTTTTTTTTTTTTTTCTTTCAGGAAAAAAATGAAATAAAAGATGGCAAAATGGGAAATAAAAGAGATTTGGTGCTGAGTTTTTCTTTTTGAGTGGGTGCTTTTGGGGACTGAACCCAGGAGAGTTTTCCCACTGCACTAAATTCCAAGGACTTTTTAAGATTTTGAAACAGGGTCTCTAAGTTACTCACCCTGACCTTGAATTTGTAATCCTCCAACCCTAGCTTCTGAAGTAGCTGGGATTATAGGCATGAGCCACCACAGCAGGCCCAGTACTGTTCATATAAAAATAATTTGTACCAATTTAAAACAAAAACAATAAGCTTTAATATTGGGCCTACTTTAGACCAAACTCTACCACTCTAGGTTTGGAATTGAAAGCAAAGAAAAACCTCCCTATCATTAGAATTTCTTACATGACTTTGATAAAGGTTCATTTACACTGGAGTTGTAAGTGACAGTCCTTTTTCACTTTGCAAGAACAGGTAAAGAAGGAGGAGGAAGAATTAAGTAATTGTTACCAGTGTGGGAGCAGCTCACTGACATCCCAAGGCAAGGGCATTACATAAGCAAAAGAAAATTCTAACCTCTCCTTCCTAATTTGTATTCTCCCAGTCCAAGCCAGGCAGCCCCACCCCTTAACACAGGCTGGGACTCAAGGTGGGACCCACATGTTCCATTGTTGGAGAAAACTATCTCTGAGTTGCTCTTCTACCATCCCCCCACTGTAGTTCTTGAGGGTTGAGCTTAGAGAAATGGAATCAGAAGCAGAGCAAATTCTGGGGTCTTCTCTTTATTTATACTTTCTTTGTGACTGGATCTACAAATATGGTTTTTAATGTCATAAATATATTGATCACTCATAGCCACTGAGTATTTAATAGCTGTACCTGTGCTTCTAAGCACTCTAAATTTAACATATCCAAAACTGCTACTTCTGTTTCCCCCAGATCTCCTCCTCTGGTGTTCTCCATTTTACCTAGGAACTCCCCATTTCATCAGTTGCTTAGACCAAAAATTTAGAGACATTTTTGGCTCTTTTCTGTTTTCAGAAACCCCATTGACTCTCACCAGAATTAATCAGACAGCAACTTTGCTATCCACCTCCACTGCTATCAACTCTATTCCCAGACTGTATCAGAAAGTAACATGTGATAATTCAAGTAGCTTGCCTTTTCCCCTGCCCTTGACAGCTACCCTAATCTATTCAGCACATCAACTCAAATCTTTTATCAGATGCAAATTAGACTTGACACTCCTCTACTAAAAATGCTCTACTGGAATCCATCCCACTTAAGGAAGAATATAACTGCAGAACTATATGATAATTCTGCAAGATCCTTAACAGCCTGGTTGATTTTTATCCGTCCAATATCATCTGTTAACTACAGTCTTTCTCAGTCAACTCTTTTGTTGCCAGAGTTCCACTCAAATTTCTGTGTATATACCATACTTCAGATAAAGTTCTGCTGATAGGGTCTTTATCAGAAGGGCCTTTCTCTGATCTGTGTAACCATTATCATTTTCTATACTGCTCACACCCTTTAGTTTCACCTATCATGTTTATCACTTCCTGGCATGCTATATATTTATTAATTAATTCATGTTTATTTTTTCCTCTTTTAACCAGAATATAAATTCCTTTAGGTCATCATATCTTTATCTATTGTTTCAGTAACTCTTTCTATTACCTAGGATGGTGTCCACCATATATGTATAATGGTTAATTAATACTCAAAAGAGAATGTTGAATGAAAAAAATTCATTACTTATTAAATTAAAAAGGGACCAAAATATTTTGTTTGTTTCATTTTATTCTGGAGTATGAGTATGTATTTTTTTACCTATTTGAATTTTTGTTGCCAATAATCTGGCAAAATCTTCAATAATTTATTTTCATTTAAATAGACATGATATAATTTTTGTTCTCTATTCTTTATCTTCAAAGCACTCCCTACTTGCACAATCCATATATACCACAATTGTCTTTTTTCTATTTCCAAAAGACAAAAACCAAATAGAGGTATCTGAAGGTCTTAAGAATATAGATGCTGTGATTGGTTGCATGTAGTTAAATGCTTGATTGTGTAAATATGTGTGCAAGAATATATTTATATTGTGTTTTTTCATAATTGTATCTGTTGCATAAATTCATAAGCAATTTTGTACCACAGTGTAGCTTCTTAAAACAGTTAATAATCCATGAGGGTTTCTCATTGAGCATTGAACTGAAATTTCATTATATAGCATATAAAGTTATAAATACAAGTATTTATGACACCGTAACCATAAGTATAAATGCCTGTATTCAAATTTATAAGTACATATGCTATCCTTAAGTTAAAATGAAGGGAAAAAGGCAGATATAATAGGCTTAAATTTATTTTACTATAGTAGTTATTTGGTGAACATTATTTAACAAATTCATAGATTGATATATTATTAAGTATAACTACTATGATGTTTTTGCAGTGAACATTTCTAATTCAAAGGATTTCTTGGACACCATACCATAAAATTCAGTTTTACAATACATTCTATTTTTTAAAACTACATTTGGAGTTCTCTCAAGGAACAAAATTGTGTCTGGGATGAAAAATGATACAGAAGAGGAGAACCCATTCCCAGTTTGTCATGTCAATAGCTGTTAGCTTTAAAATAGAATAAGGAGATAAAATGACATGAAGAAAATGGAAATATTCCAAAAGAAAAAGCAATAATTTTCTGACTTTAGCCATTATAAATTGTGTCAGTTTGGAGGGAGAAATATAGAGAAAAAGTATGTTGGAAAGGAGGTATTTTAGTCAGCTATTTCACTGCTATGACTAAAAGGACCCAACCAAAACAATTGTAGAGGAAGTAGATTTTATTTGAGGGCTCACAGTTGCAGAGGTCTTAGTCCATAGAAGACCTGCTCCATTCCTTGGGGCTCGAGGTTTGGCTGAACATCATGGTGGAAGAGTGTGGTGGAGGGAAGCAGCTCACATGGTGATCAGGAAGCAGAGAGTCTCCACTTGGCCCATGCAAATATTTAATCTAAAACCAGACTCAAATTCCCAACTCCTTCAGTCACACCCAACCACTTCAGTTACAACTCAATCCCTATCCAGGGGATTAATTCACTGATTGGGTTAAGACTCTCATAACATAATCATTTCTCCTCTGAACCTTCTTGCATTGTCTCACACATGAGCCTTTGGGGGATACCTCACATCCAAACCATAACAGGAGGTATTTAATATCATATCTTCTCCAGAGTAGTTCTTCTTTTAAAGGGTCCCAGTCAGGCACTCCTTTCTTCTCACAGGAGTGAAATGTATAGACACTTTTGCTGGACATTTCCTAAAGATGCCAGGAAGTACACAGTGATTTTGCCAGAATAATTTCTCCTAAGTGTATAAGAGGAGATGAGAAAATGAACCAAGACATTTACCTCTAGTAACTTGTATTTTATTATGCACATAATTTCCATTTTTGCTGATAATCTTACTGATTTTAATTATGTGAAGTTACCTTGAATGGAAGAACTTTCACTTTATCTGTTGTGTTCACTGATAGATACTTACTGAGCAAGTGTGTGGTGTATAGAATACATTTGAGAATTATTCAATGAATGGCTTCTTAGCTTAGGGAAAAGTACCTTAATATAAGCATTATCTTTTTGTGATGAAATTTATGTCAACTTTATGAGTATGAATGACCTTATATGTTCTATTACATATGTACTTTATATTCAGACTAAAGTTTTGTTCTGTTGTTACTAGTATCTCATCTGTGGTCTTTAAATAAATAAACATATTTTAAATAAATAAGCATTTTGGTAGGAGAATATGTGTTAAACAGCAAATACTGGGGAAATTAGTTATCTATATAAAAAAATAAAATTCCATCCATACAACACATCATACACATAAAGATTTCTAAATGGAGTGTCAACTAAAGCCAAACATTTTTTTTTAACTTACAAAATTTCTACAAGAGAATACTGGAAATCATTTTATTTCATTACAGTTGAAAGAACTTATTTTAAAATATGAACCAAGTGAAAACCACCTGGGAAAGAATGACAATTTTGTCTGAAATGAAAATATTGTGTGAGGCTAGAAGAATGTAAAAATAATGTAAAAAATGAAATAACATAGCAGTGGAAATTTCCAAACCATAGAAATTACTAAAGATTAATATCCTGAGCTAAGCACAGTGGCACATGCCTATAATTCCAGCAGCTTGGATATTTTTGTTGTTGTTTTTGTTCTAATTAGTTATACTTGACAGTAGAATGCATTTTGACACATCATAAATAAATGGAGTATATTCTCATTCTTCTGCATGTAGAATTACACTGATTGTGTAATCATATTTGCACATAGGGTAATAATGTCCTATTCATTCTATTATGTTTCCTACCTCCAGATCCCCTCCCCTCCCTTCACTCCCCTCTGTCTAATCCAGAGTATCTCTATTCTTTCCTAACCCCCTACTTCTTTTTTGTGAATTAGCAACCACATATCAGAAAACATTCAGGCCTTTGATTCTTTGAGATTGGTTTCTTTCACTTAGCATGATATTCTCCAGCACCATCCATTTCTCAGCAAATGTCATAATTTCATTCTTTAACACTGAGTAATCTTCAATTGTGTATATATACCACGTTTTCTTTATCCACATTTTCTTCATTTGTTGAAGAGCACCAAGGTTGGTACCATAGTTTAGCTGTTGTGAATTGAGCTGCTATAAACATTTATGTGGTGGCATCCACTGTGGTATGCTGATTTTAAGTCCTTTGTGTATAAACCGAGGAGTGGGACAGCTGGTGGATGCCACTATCCATTCCAAGTTTTCTGAGGAATCTCCATACTGTTTTTCATAATGGTTGCACCAATTTGCTGTCCCACCAACAATGTATGGTTACTCTCTGTCCCTACCCTTTGCCCCCAGTCCATTTTCAACCACTTACTCTGCCTTATTTTCTGCAGAATTCCTTCCCCAGCTTTCATTTGGGTTTAGCCACTTTTAGAATTGACTTTGCCCTTCTAACAGTTCCAAGCACCAGCTCTCACTGTGTGCAGGAATTCTCATCTTTCTTCAGGGAAGACTTTTATCTCTGAATAACCCTGAAGCTGTTAAATTTTCATTCCCAGGAATGTAGCAATAGGATCTGTTTAGAGATGAATGAACATTTAACATTCAATTGTTAATTCATAGGTAGTCATATGTTGTTGTCCTTAGCATAAGAAAAATGATGGGGAAATCAGATACTATATTTTATTCCCTTGAGTAAATAAATATCCATTAGTCATTTATTTTATATGCAATGTTTATCATTTCCTAAAATAGTGAAATTAGTAAAGATGAAGTCTAGATCCAACATAAACATACATTTTAATCCATCAGTTCATTGAAAATGACTAATGAAATTATTGTCTCAAGAGACACTGTAAGTGGTTGATTAGCTTACTTTTTTTTTCTTTGCAAGCATTTGATTTTCAGACCATTCTCCTGGTGTCTCTATCAATTCAAGAGACCCAAAGAAAAGTCATTGTAAACAATTACTTAATTATGTCAATGATAATATATTGGGGATGTAATTATGGGTAAATAATGAAAGTATTCCTATACTGTGCAATTTAGAATACTTATAATTTAATGTGTGTTTATATGTGCATCTATTTGTAGTTGAAGTTTAATTCCTCTTGACATTAAAAGGTCTCTCTTTCCCAGAAAATTTTAAGTAGCTTCCTGCCTCTTCCTTTTTGAGAAAAAGCCATTTTTTTTTACAAGTTTATGTCTCAAGCACAGGAAAGATTAATGTTATTTGGCCAATGTTATTAATAGGCAAACCAAAGCTGTCTCAGAATTATTTTCGTATTCTTATTGCAGTATAATTAATGTACTAAATTTTGCCATTTTTAAGAATATAGTATTATGTATTTTTATGAACATACAATCAGGTAGCTACAATAAAGATATTGAATGTTTCTTCATTGGACTGTTGCCTCGTGACCCTTAGTAGTTACTTCCCTCTTCCTTCTTTCCTTCCTTAATCCCTTGGCAACTACTTTGTGGTCTATTTGATTCTGGAAATTGAGAAGGGTTTATTGGATGTACGTAGATGCTCCATTGTTTGGGGCATAATATATTTATGATAGTTATGCCTGTTGTTGTATAATTCCCTTAAGCAGTATGATGTTCTTTATCCCTTCTGACTAACTTTGGTTTGAAGACTACTTTGTCTAATATGAGGAGAAATGCCTGCTTGTTTATGCAGTTCATATGATTGATGTTTTTCCCAACCTTTCACCTTCAGTCTGTGGATGGTTTTTCCTAGAAGGTGAGTCCATTGAAGAGAGCATTTTGTTGGGTCTTTTTTAAAATCCAATCTTCCAGTCCATGTCTTTTGATTGATGAGTTTAGGCCCTTAATATTCAGAGTTATTATCAAGATATATTGTGACAAAAAGGAAAGTATCATGAAGGACACTACTGAAATACAGAAGATAATTAGAAACTACTTTGAAAATTTATACTCAAATAAAATAGAAAATCTCAAAGACATCAACACATTTCTAGAGACATATGATCTATTCAAACTTAATCAGGAGGACATACACAATATAAATAGAACAATACCAAGCAATGAAATAGAAGAAATCATCCAAAGCCTACTAATCAACTAAGTCCAGGACCAGATCAATTCTCAGCCGAGCTCCACAAGACCTTCAAAGAAGAATTAATACCAATACTTCTCAAAGTGCTCCATGAAACGTAACAAGATAGAATCTTTTCAAACTCATTCTATGAGGCTAGTATCACCCTGATACCAAAACCAGACAAAGACACATCAAAGAAAGAAAACGTCAGACCAATGCCCCTAATGAACATAGATGCAAAAATTCTCAATAAAATTCTGGCAAATCCCATACACCAAAACATATTAAAAAGATAGTGCACCATGATCAAGTGGGGCTCATCCCAGGGATGCAAGGTTGGTTCAACACCTGTAAATCAATAAACATAATACATCACATCAATAGACTTAAAGACAAAAATCATATGATTATCTGGATAGATGCAAAAAAAAGCATTTGACAAAATATAGCACCTCCTCATGTTCAAAACACTAGGAAAACTAGGGATAGTAGGAACATACCTCAACTTTGTAAAAGCCATCTATGGAAAGCCCAAGACCAATATCATTCTAAATGGAGAAAACTTTAAAGCATTCCCTATAAAAACTGGAACAAGACGGGGATGCTCTCTTTTACCACTTCTATTCAACATTGTCCTTGAAACTCTAGCCAGAGCAATAAGACAGACAAAAAGAATTAAAGTGATATGAATAGGAAAAGGATAACTTTAACTATCACTATTTGCTGATGACATGATTCTATATTTGAAAGATCCAAAATATTGCACCAGAAAACTTCTAGAACTGATATATGAATTTAGCAAAATTGCAAGATATGAAATCAATACCCATAAATCAAATACATTTATATACATAAGCAATTATTCCACTGCAAGAGAAATTAGGAAAACTACACCATTCACAATAACCTCAAAAGACAAAAAAACAAAAAAATCAACTTGGGAATCAATCCAGCAAAAGAGATGAAAGCTACAGAACACTAAAGATAGAAATTAAAGAATATCTTAGAAGATGTAAAGGTCTCCCATGCTTTTGGATAGGCAGAATTTATATTGTCAAAATTGTCATACTACCAGGCTGGGGATATAGCTCAGTTGGTGGAGTGCCTGCACAAGGCCCTGGGTTCAATCCACAGCACTGCATAAAAATAAAGAAAAATATTAAAAAAATTGTTACACAGATTTAATGCAATTTCTATTAAAATCTCATTGACATTCTTCATAGAACTAGAAAAAGCAATCATGAAATTCCTTTGGAAAACTAAGAGACTCCAGTATTGCCAAAGCAATTCTTAGCAAGAAGAGTGAAGGAGAAAGAACCACAATACCAGACCTTAAACTATACTACAGAGCAATAATAACAAAAGTGACATGGTATTTGCACCAAAATAAACATGTAGCCAAATGGTACAGAATAGAAGACAGAAAGACAAACCCATATAAATATGGTTATCTCATACTAGACAAAGGTGCCAAAACATACATTGGAGAAAAGATAGCCTATTGAAAAAATGGTGCTGGAAAAACTGGAAATTCACATGTAACAAAATGAAGTGGTACCTCTGTCTCTCACCCTGCACAAAATCAGCTCAAAGTGGATCAAACTTAGGCACCAGGACAGAGATCCTATGCCTAATAGAAGAAAAAGTAGACCCAAATTTTCATCATCTTGGATTAGGAACTGTCTTCCCAAGACTCCTAAAGTGCAAGAAGTAAAATTAAAATAAAAAATGGGATGGATTCAAACTAAAAAGCTTTTTCTCAGCAAAGGAAACAATCAATAAAGTGAAGAGGAGCCTACAGAATGGAAGAAAATCTTTACCACACATACTTCAGATAGATCACTAATCTCCAGGATACACAAAGCACTTAAAAAACTTAATACCAAAAAAAAACAACACAATCAATATATGGGCTAAGGAACTGAACAGACACTTCACAGATGAAGAATTATAATCCAATAAACATGAAAAAATGTTTACCATCTCTAGCAATTAGAGAAATGCAAACCAAAACTACCCTAAGATTTCATCTCCTTCCAGTCAGAATGGCAGTTATCAAGAATACAAGTAATAATAAATGTTGGTGAGGATGTGGGGAAAAAGGTATACACATACATTGCTGGTGGGACTGCAAATTGGTGCAACCACTATGGAAAGCAGTATGGAGATTCCTGAGTAGTTCTCAGTGTGATACTCTAATTTTCTGTTCTCTTAAGTGCATATGAATAGATGATTTTTAGTTGTGAAATGTTTTTCTATATTGCAGGTGCATATGTGTTTTGAGCATGTTTTTAAATCATTTCTCTCAACCAGTGACTTGTCATTTCATTTTCTTATTGATGTATTTCCAGGAATAGGCATTTTTAAACTTATAGCCTAATTTGCCAGTTTTTAAAAAAATGATCCAGATCTATTATTCAACCAGGCATCAGTAGCAATTTTATGTTTCTGCTAGAAGAAATTTTAATATTTTACTTTTAACCTAAAGTTTGTGATTCTTTTTTAGTTAATATTCATACATTCCATGTAATATGGGTAATAGCTACTTTTCTTTTTTTACCTTCTTTTTCATTTACATTAGTTCATATACAGCATACAACATATACAGTAGTTCCAGTATCATTTGTTGTTCATTGATTTACCTTGAGCCCTTTGTTGAAAATCAATTGATGATATATATGTAGATTTATACATGCACTGTCAGTTCTCTTCCTTTATCTGTGTGTCTCTAAGTTCGGCACCATATTATCTTCATTAGTATAATTTGATAGTCTAAAATCAAACTATCATGAGTAATCTAAGTTCTTTTAAAAATTGTGTTGGTTAATTTAGGTACTTCATATTTCCACATGAATTTTAAGATCATATTATCAATTTCTAAAAAATGTATTTGGGGAATTGTTTTTGTTACAGGAATTGTGTTGAAACCAGACACCAATTTGGAGGAAATTGGCATCATAACAATGTGAGGTCCTCCTGCAAAGGAATAGGGCATAACTCTTTACTAGGTTACATGTGATTTTGTTCATTTTCTGAAGTTTGTAGCATACTAAATTTTCTCATTTTCTTCCTTGTAACCTTAACTTTTTTTTCTGATGATTTTGCAAGTGGTATACATTTATTTTCTAATTGCGCTTTGATTTTTTTATTTCTAATTGCTTATAATATGTACAAATGCAATTGATTCTTGTACATTAATTTTCTATGCTTAAATCTTGATGATCTCATTTATGAGTTCTAGAATTCTATAGCTTCATAAATATTTTCTTCATGGGTAAACATGTCTTCTGTGAATAGAGACATTTTTATTTCTTCCTTTAACATTAGTATGCCTTTATTTATTTTTCTTTATTGCACTAACAAGAACTTCCAATTCAGTATTGGATAGGAATGTTAAGTATACACATCCTCAATTTGTTTGTGATGTTAATGAGAACTTAAGCTATACCCTTTTCTTTGGTGTCCTTTGTTAGGTTAAATGAATTGCTTTCTATTGCCAGTTTGCAAACACTTTCTATTATAGGAACTATACAGCTGATTTTCGTCAAGTGTTTTTTTTCCCTTTATCTATTAAAATGATTGTATGGTTTTACCTTTTTAAATTATTCACAAAGTGAAATATGTTGATTGATTTTAAAAAGTTGACTCAGTCTTACATTCCCCTTGACCATGATTCTTGTTCTGGTAGATTAAATTTGTTATTTGTTTAAGAATTTTTACATACATATTTTTTCATGGAGGAATATGTTTATAATTTTCTTGCCCTGTAATGTCATTGCTCAACTATCTAGACAACTTTTGCCCTTGTGAAATTACTTGGTAAACATTTCCTTTTGTTTTCTGAACAAAGTGTATAATTGGTATTATTTCATCCTTAAATATTTAGCAGACTTAACAAGGTAGCTATGGGTACCAAGATGTTCCTTTATGGCAAGGTTTTTAAGAATAAATTCTATTTTTATAGTAGAATTAAGACTGTACACATTATCCCTTTTAGCATGAGCTTTGGTTGTATGTATGTCTCAGGAAATTTTACACTTTGTCTTCAAATCAATTGGCATGAAGTTGTTTGTAACATTGTCATTATTATTGAATATCTTCATTGCATCTACTGATAATCCTTTCATTTCTCATGTAATTTGTATTCTCTCTGTCTCTCTGTGTGTGTATATGTGTGTGTGTTGGTGTGTACCTATCTTTCTCTATTTGATTAGTCTGTTAAGATGTTTATTAATTTTTCTAATCTTTAGTTGTTCAATGTTGATTTTCTTATTTCAATTTCATTGCTTTCATTTCTTATTATTCCTTTCCTTTCACTTAGATTTGGTTTAATTTTTTTCTGTTTTTTAAAAAGGATTTTAGATTTTAGATTTAAAAATTTCCTTTTTTTTCTAACAATAATTTAAAACTCTAACATTTCCTATTCTTTGCTACATTTCTGGTTGATTGTGTATGCTCTTCAGTGAAATGTCTATTTATGTCTCTCATTTTCTGAATAGAGACAGTTGAGTTGGGAATGCTTTAGATATTCTAGAAAAAAAGCCCTTCTTCAGATAATTAATATATAAATTGTTGTACCCAAAGAAAATAAAATCATCCAAGCTGATCACGTAAAGCCAAAAGAAGCCTTTATTTTAGCTGGCCAGCAACGATCTCCCTTACTCCTAAAAGCCGGGTTCCGGGGGATCGCGGGTTAATTGTGTCATTGCCAACTTTTATAGGGCTCAGGACAGGATTAGGGTAGGACTATAGGGCATGGGAGGGTTTAGGGTTGGGCTGTAGGGAGGGGGGATTAGGGTGGGGCTGACTTTCTCCTGGTGGCACTGGAGAATCTTTCTGGGAAGTATAACAAAATGTTTTGGATTTGTAGCTTATCTTTTCATAATTTTATTCAGTGCCTTCTGCATAGCAAAAGTATTTACTCTTGATGAGAATCAACTTTTCAGTTTTTCCTTTGATGAATCATGTTTCTGGATTCAATTTTAAAACTATCTGGCTTGGAATCAGAAAGATTTTCTCCAGTATGTTTTTTTTCTAAGTATTTTATAGCATTACATTTAAATCTATGATCAATTTTGAGCTTTTTTACAATTTGAGTAAGGTGTGAAGTTTAGATTGAGTTCACTTGTTCATTGTGGTTGTTGTATTGCTGCAGCACAACTTGTAGATAAGCAATTATTCCTTTCCTAAATTACTTTTTACAATTAAATCAAACATCAACTGAGTATATTTGTTTTGGTCTATTTCTAGGTTTTCTGTTCTGTTCCTCTATTCAATTTGTGTATTAAGCTTTGACCTTGAGAAAGAATGCTTACTGTCATTTTATTTTCCTTTTTCAATTTTACTTTAACTCTCCTTGGTTCTGTGACTTTCCATATAAGTTTTACAATGACATTAGCAATGTTTACAGAAAAGAAATTAGTTGAAGTTTCAGTAGGAGTTGCATTAAATGTACAGAGAATTTTAGGGGGAATACAAATTTTTTACTGTTAGGTCATCCAATTCACGAAAAAGTGTATTTCTCTCCGTTTACTTAGATCTTGAATTTCTTTCATTACATAGAGTAATTTCCAAGTATAGAGCCTATAAACAATTCACTAGATTTATGCATACATAACTGATTATCATCAGAGTAATTGTAGATTGCATTGTATATTTTATTTCAGTTGCCACTTGTTCACTGTTAATGTGCAGGAACATAATTGATTTTTGTATGTTCATATTATATCCTGGAATTTGGCTGAACTCACTAATTCTAGAATTTTTTGGTGTGGATTTCTTGGAATTTTCTGTGTGAATGACTGTGCCATTCTCAAATAAAGACAGTTTTATTTCTTCTCTTTCCACATGTATTCATTTTTTCCCCATATCTTATCAAGTGGCTAGAATATACAATATTGTGTTGAATAAAAATAGTGAGTGAAAACATCCTTGATGTATTCTGATCTTATTGGAAAAGCATACTGTGGTTCAACATCATGTATGATGTTAGTTGTAGGTTTTATTTGAATATGTACTTGATCAAGTTAAGGATGTTTCTTCCATTCCTGATAAACTGAAGTTTTTATCATGAATGGATATAGGAGTTTATCAAATGCTTTTTCTATCTAGTTATTGGTTCAACAATTTGATTTTTCTTCTATAAGTTCTATACGCTAGTTTATATTGATTGATTTTCAAATGTTTCACTGTCCTCATATAACTTGAAAGAAATGTCAGTAGGTCATATTATGCAATTATTTTTATAGAATGCTAGATTGAATTTGATAATACTGTATTGCAGGTTTTTGTACAGAAGTTCACGAGGAACATTGGTCTGCAGTATTTTAAAAATATTTTTGTACTGATTTTGTCTGTTCTTATTGCCAGAGTAATATTAAACTCATAAAATGAAGTGAGAAGTTTTCTGTCCTCTTCTATTTTCTGGAAAAAAAGAGTGGGTAAAATTGTTAATTCCTTATCTATTTTGAAGAGTCATCTACTAAAAACATCTAGGTCTGGAGGTTTTGGGAGATAGCTTTTTAATTAAAAATATAGTTTTAAAATTATTATAACACCATTTAGTTCTTCTATTTTACTTTAATTAAATTTTGATGATTGAATGTACATACATATGCTAACCCTAAAACATATGGAGGAATTTTTCTGAAGCATGCATTTAGATAAAAGTAATTCTAGTCTAAAATATCCAAAATTTCCAACAAAATATAAGTACAAAAGAATTTAAGAAAATGTGTTTAAAGACTTAAATCCAACATGGATCCTTGCCTCAACTTCTTATCATTTAGAATATGTATAATATAGCAATATGAAAGCAGTGAGACATGTAATAGGAGAATTTTAACAAATATGAAGCATAATTATGGAAATAGGTGATAAGTGAGAAATCAGAATCACAAATGGTATAGATAGCATAAGGAACATGGGCATAAAGGGAGGAGGAGAAGGAAAGGGAAGGAAGTTGAGAATAGTCAATTATCTCCTTTGCTTTGTGAATGCTTTCTAATATGGCTTTCAAATGATTGGATTGTACATCACAGTGTTTAGCTGCTTCATGCTCTTGATAAACCATACTGATTGTCTTGCAGCTTAGTGACTTGCATATCTAACCAAGCATGCACACAGATACCTGTTTCAAGCAAACATAAACTGTTCAGTATGGATCTTATGGAAGATTGATACTTTTGGGGGAGTACTGGGACTTTAACCCAAGGGCAATTTACCACTGAGTTACATCCCCAATGCCCCCTTTTTTTTATTTTGAGACAGTCTCACTAATTATATAGGGCCTTGCTAAATTGTTGAGGCTAGTCTTGAATTCCCAATCCAAGCCTCCTGAGTGGCTGGAATTACAGACATATACCAGTGCACCCAGCAGATTAATGCTTTTAATGTCAGCAATGCATGCTATAGTTTAATTGATAGAATAATTTTCCAATTTTTATTACCTATAGAGCATTGTCGGGGTCCTCTCTGCCACATCCCACATTGAGGAGGAAACGGTTGACTGCCAGAGAAGGATGTTGGCTGTTTTTCTCTTTTTATTACCCAAAAAACGTATCTACTCAATAAACACACAAGAGCCAATACTCTTTTTTATGAGAGGGGGTGTGACAGGTCTGGGCCATACCAACTCTGGCATCTTTACAACAACTGAGTTGCCCAACTCTTCTTTATTTATAATACACAGGTAAAAAGGGGCAAGAACCAGGAGGAGCTTCTTCTGTGATGGACAGAATAGGGTGGAGTTAGGGGAGCTATCCTGTTAGGGGGAAAATTATGGGAGGAGACAGGGAACCACTCCCATGCAGCGCCAAATACATCCCAGCAGTTCCTAGAAGTCATGAGTCTGCGTCATGTGGTTCAATCTAGTGTGATTTTGCTAAATAAGGATGGTTTCCCAAAAAGCATAATAGAAAGTTTAGTAATTTTTTTCTTTCTCATTTTCTTTTTATCGTTTTTACAGACGATGGTATTTCTTAGACTGTGAAATACATTCTATCTAAACATAAAAGATGAACAATATTATTTGTTTCTGAAAGGGTTCTTTATGAAAATTCCACTACACGTTATTTGCTATGATGGCAAAGCATGGAAATAAGAAGGTATTTATTGTAAAAGTTTAATACATTTTGAAATAAAAAACTAAACTATATGAAGAATATATGCTTGTAACAAAGCAATTCAAAGAATTATGGGCAGTGAAACTTCACCTCAAGGCATTTTTGGTAGATAACATTCAGAACACACTTTGAGAAATTTACAATAGGATGTTCGTTTTATTAGTCTCATTATCTACAATTTGAAATGTGCTTATGAATTTGATAAATTTTATGTGGATCCTAACTGAACTTCTTATCATTTATAAAATGCATAATATAACAAAATGGAAGTAATGAGACATGTCATAGGAAGAGAAAAGTGTTTGTTTTTGTTCAGAGAGCAGAGTGAAAACCATCAACTGGGGGGAATTGAAGACTTACAAAGGAAGTAGAATCTTAGATGAATCTTGAATAAAGATTGAAAACATTTGATAATGATATGAAATGAAATTTGTAACATGCATTATAAAGAGTATGAAAAGAACACATAAGGTATTAAAAGTTAGGATGCACCCAAATAATTTTAATTTATTTATTTTCTTGATAAATAATGCCAGTATAGAACTTCTATAAATCATTGGCTTAAGCATTAGAGATATAATGAGCTACAAGAAAATGTAAAATAATAAAAGAGAGAAAACTTGCTACTATTAAAAAGTAATAAATTATATGATGAAAATATGCAGAAGTGCTTTGTGGGGACTGAAAAGGAGAATCTTATTGAGTTTAGCCTTACAACTTTAAGTGTGACTTCCCTGAGAATTATTAAGCAAATAAAGGTAAACTAATTTTATTCATTTTAACCTTAAAGTGAAGTACATGAAAAGGCCCTGAGATGAGGAATGAATTTGAGGAACTAATTGCAACTGAACATAGGGCAATTAAATTAATAAGGTCATGGGGAACAGAATAGTCCTGAGAAATACATCCTAGCTCAGTGACAGAAAAAAAGAAGGTCAAAGAGGTAAAAGAGCCTGAGAGAGCAAGAGCAGGAAAGAGACTAGTAAAATTAGGATAGAGTAGGAAAATTGTGATAGGAAATTGGGACTTTAGAAACAAGGTGTAGGTGATGTGAATAATCCTGGGTTGAAGGTTTGATTCTGTCTATGACTACTAAAATTGAGAAAATACAAATTATTACTCTTGAATGATTTAATAGGAATGGAAAGATTAAAAAATATTATTCTATCAGAGCATAATGGAATGCAATTAGACATCAATGATAAAATAAAAAACAAAAAATACTCCTACACCTGGAGACTAAATAATATGCTATTGAATATATAATAATATGCTATTGCAATGATAACAGAAGACATCAAGGAGGAAATTTAAAAATTCTTAGAGGTAAACAAGAACACAACAAATCAAAATCTCTGGGACACTCTGAAAGCAGTACTAAGAGGAAAGTTCATTGCATTGAGCTCATACATTAAAAAAAAGAAAAAGTCAACAACTAAATGACCTAACATTATATCTCAAAGCCCTAGAAAAAGAAGAACAGATCAACATCAAAAGTAATAGAAGACAGGAAATAATTAAAATCAGAGCTGAAATCAATGAAATTGGAACAAGAGTAACAATTTAAAAAATTGACAAAAGAAGAAGTTGGATCTTTGAAAAAGTAAACAAAATTGATAAACCCTTAGCCACACTAACAAAAAGAAGGAGAGAGAAAACTCAAATTACTAAAATTCGTGATGAAAAGGGAAATATCACAGCAGACACCCTTGAAATACAAAACATAAATAGAAACTACTTTGAAAACCTAAACTCCAGTAAAATAGAAACTCCTGAAGACATCAACAAATTTCTAGAGACATATGAACTTCCCAAACCGAACCAGGAGGACATACACCACTTAAACAGATCAATTTCAAGCACCAAAATAGAAGCCATCAAAAACCTACCAACCAAGAAAACCCGAGGACCAGATGTATTCTCAGAAAAATTCTACAAGACCTTTAAAGAAGAACTCATAACAATATTCCTCAAAGTATTCCATTAAATAGTAAAGGAGGGAACCCTTCCAAACTCATTCTATGAAGCTAGTATCACTCTAATACCAAAACCAGAAAAAGGCGCATTGAAAAAAGAAAAAACTTTAGTCCAATATCACTGATGAACATAGATGCAAAAATTCTTAACAAAATTCTGGCAAAGTGCATACAAAAACATATTAAAAAGATAGTGCATCATGATCAAGTGAGGTTTATCCCAGAGATGTAAGTTTGGTTCAACATCCAGAAATCAATAAATTTAATTCATCACATCAATAGACTCAAAGATAAGAATCATATGATTATTTCAATAGATGCTGAGAAGCGTTTGATAAGATACAGCATCCCTTCATGCTTAAAACACCCAAAAAAAATAGGGATAATTGGACAGTACCTCAACATTGTGAAGGCTATCTATGATAAGCCCACTGCCAACATCATTCTAAATGGAGAAAAACTGAAAGCATTCCCTCTAAAAAGTGGACCAAGACTGGGATGCCCTCTTTCACCACTTCTATTCAATATCATCCTTGAAACACTAGCCAGAGCAATTAGACAGACCAAAGAAATTAAAGGAATACAAATAGGAAAAGAAGAACTCAAGCTGTCACTATTTGCTGATGACATGATTCTATATTTAGAAGACCAAAAAAAAACTCCACTAGAAAACTTCTACAACTAATAAATGAATTCAGCAAAGTGTCTGGATAGAAAATCAATATGCATAAATCCAATGCATTTCTTTTCATAAGTGATGAATCCTCTGAAGGAGAAATTAGGAAAGCCACTCCATTCACAATAGCCTCAAAAGAAATAAAATACTTGGGAATCAATCTAACAAAAGAGGTGAAAGACCCCTACAATGAAAACTACAGAACACTAAAGAAAGAAATTAAAGAAAAACTTAGGAGATTGAAAGGTCTCCCATGTTCTTGGATAGGCAGAATTAATATTGTCAAAATGGCTATACTACCAAAGGCACTATACAGATTCAATGCAATTCCAATTAAAATTCCAGTGACATTTCTCATAGAAATAGCAATCATGAACTTCATCTGGAAGAATAAGAAACCTCCAATACCCAAAACAATCCTGAACAGAAAGAGTGAAGCAGGAGGTATCACAATACCAGACCTTCAACAATACTACAGAGCAATAGTAACAAAACAGCATGGTATTGGCACCAAAATAGACAGGCAGACCAATGGTACAGAATAGAAGACACAGAGACAAACCACACAAATACAGTTACCTCATAATAGACAAAGGAGCCAAAAACATACAATGGAGAAAAGATAGCCTGTTCAACAAATGGTACTGGGAAAATTGGAAATCCGTATGTAATAAAATGTAATTAAACCTCTATCTTTCACCCTGCACAAAACTCAACTCAAAATGGATCAAGGACTTAGGAATTAGACCAGAGATCCTGCACCAAATAGAAGACAAAATAGGCCTGAATCTTCATCATGTTGAATTAGGATCAGACTTCCTTAAGAAGACTTCCAAAGCACAAGAAATCAAAGCAAGAATCAATAAATGGGATGGATTCAAACTAAAAATCTTTTTCTCAGCAAAGGATGCAACCAATAATGTGAAAAGAGAGCCTACAGAGTGGGAAAAAGTCTTTACCATATGCACTTCAGATAGAGCACTAATCTCCAAAATTTATAAAAAACTTGCAAAACTTTACACCAAAAATACATAGAACCCATCAATAAATGGGCCAAGGATCTGACAAACGCTTTACAGAAGATGATGAACAATCAATAAATATATGATAAAGTGTTCATTTCAACGTCTCTAGTAATTAGAAAAATGCAAATAAATCAACTCTAAGATTTCATCTTGCTCCAATTATAATTGCTATTATCAAGAACACAAACAATAATAAGTGTTGCCATGGATGTGGGGAAAAGGCACAATTTTACATTGCTGGTGAGGTTGCAAGTTGGTTCAACCACTCTGGAAAGCAGTGTGGAGATTCTTCAGAAAACTTGGAATGGATTCACCTTTTGACCCAGTTATCCCACTCCTCAGTTTATACCCAAGGGACTTAAAATTAGCATACTACAGTAACACAGTCACATCAATGTTTATAGCAGCTCAATTCACAATAGCTAGACTGTGGAACCAAACTAGATGTCCTTCAACAGATGAATGGATAAAGAAGCTGTGATGTATATATATATATATATATATGTATATATATATATACACAAATATATATATATATAGTTGTGGTATATATGTATATACAATGGAATACTTCTCAGCCATAAAGAAGAATAATATTATGGCATTTGTAGACAAATGGATGGAATTGGAGATTATATGCTAAGTGAAATAAGCCAATCCCCAAAAAACAAAGGTCGAATGTTTTCCCTGATAAGTGGATGATGGTATAAAATCTGATTGGGGGTGTGGGGGATGAGAGAAGAATGGAGGAAGTTTAGATTATGAAGAGGGAAATGAGAGGGGGGGTGGGGGGATGAAAAATGGTGGAATGAGACAGACATCATTACCCTATGTATATGCATGATTAACAAGAACGATATGAATGTACATCATGCACAACCATAGAAACGAAAAGTTGTACCCCATCTGTGTGCAATGAATCAAAGTGAAGTCTGTAAAAATAAGAATAATAATAAAAAATTTAAAAAAATTAGACCTACCAAAGATGACACTGATTATTGCAAAGGCAAATTTGGAAGAGGGTGAGAAATCAAAGAATGCCAAAATAAGGAGTCAACAAGAAACATATAAACCAAAGGAATAGGATTGGAAGAGTTTTAGGAACTTCTAAAACAATGGTTAATAACTGTGTTTTCTTAGTTTTGTTATATTTATCTTACTTTCAAAAGAATATTTTAAGAATTATCATAATTTTCTCTAAAGTATTGAATACAAAAGAAAATGCCACATCTGAATTTACATATCAGTTTATGATTTACTTAGATATGTGGAATATATGCATAACAATTTTTTAAAAGATTAATTGTGGCAAAGTACATTGTATTATTATCAGTATTTCTGCATGAGGTGTGCAGTGAAATTTGATGTCATATTTTATTATGTCATTTCAATAAAGTGTATTTATTTCTTTTTTGTTGGTTGCTATAGTATTTATTTATTAAAAGACATATTGAGTTCTTTGGTACAAATGACTATAGTAGGTTAAAAATTTAAGACATTTATTACTATTTTTTTTCTCTGATTTAATTCTCTTAAAATTCAAGTTAGTAATTTAAGACATACTATGGATTTTTTTCCTTTTTTTAGCCACATTTACTTTGTTGTTGTTTTTAGATACATAACAATATGGTGTGTTTTGACATACTATATGTACATGGAGTGCAACCCATTCCAATTAGGATCCCATTCTTGTGGTTATACATGATGTGGAGTTACACTGGTTGTATATCCATCTATGAGCATAGGAAAGCTATGTCTGATTCTTTGGTTTTATTTTGGAATCTCATTGACATTATACCAAAATGAACACACACTTGCTTACTCTGAAATGACCCTAATGATTGGTATAGGGATAATAATGAGTTTTATTTAAGGAATATCTCTCTTAGTATTTAAGATATTAATTATCCAAATTAATATGTTTTATGGAGTCTTTCCAGGTGGCATATATTGTTTATCCTTCATTTTTTAGTTCTGATAACATAAGAAATAAGGAGCAGAGATATGTAGATTCATTTACTAGATTGTTTCATATGTTTAAATAATGATAAATACTACAAAGCAAAGCCCATGTGGCTCCCCTAAAGCAAAATACTGTACATTTCTCCCCTGAGTGTTGTGGGTTAAGTGATCTGTAGTTCAATGTTTTAGACTATCTAAGGTCCTGATTCAAATTTTTTTTTCATTTGACAATTTATTTATTTATTTATTTTGGTCATGAGACAGACATCATTACCATATGTACATGTATGATGACACAAATGGTGTGAATCTACATCGTGTACAACCCAGAAATGAAAAGTTGTACCCCATTTGTCTACAATGAATAAAAATGCAGTCTGTAAAAACAAAAAAATAAAAAAAATATATAAAAAATTTTAAAATGATGCTTTGATATGCTAGGGCTCTTTTCACTCACATGTGACTGGCACAAACAGGTGCTTAATAAACCTTTGTGAAGTGAATGATGGTCAGAAATACATTAGTCCTCCCTCATGGGTAGTCTTACTTTCTGTCATTTCAGTTACCCAGTCAACAGTGGTTTCAAGATACTATGGGGGAAAATTGCAAAAATAAACAATTTATAAGTTATACATTGTGTGTCAATTTAAGTAATATGATAAGATCTCATGCTACCCTGTGCTATCTGCCCATGCTGTTACTTACTTCTTTTCCTGAAGTATTCACACTGTATATGTTACCTGCTCTTTACTTAGTAGCCTTCTTGGCTGTCAGATGGACTGACATGGTACTGCAGTGCTGTATTCAAGTAATCTTTATTTTACTTAATAATGGTGAAAGAGTAGTAATACTGGCAATTCAGCAATTCAGATACGCTGAGGAGACACTGTGAAGTGTCTCCACAGCGTCTGCTTTAGGTGAAAAAGTTAAAAATACACTAAGAAGTTGTGAGAAAGAAGAGACCATATTCATATAACTTTTGTTTTTATAGTACATTATTACAGAAATTTTGAAAAAGAGACCACATTCATATAACTTTTGTTTCTTTTACAGTGTATTGTTATAGTTTTATTTTATTATTAATTATTGTTAATCTCTTACAATGTCAAATTTATAATCTTTACCATAAGTATACTTTATTGAAAAAGTGTATGTAGTTTTGTAAGTATATATCCTTAGTTCTTTGCATTCAGTGGAGTTCTTGGAATACATCACCCATGGATAAGACAGGAACTGATATTTTCTCTTATTTCCTCCTCTAACTGCCATCATTTCTCTATTGCATGCACATTCTACCTTTTGCTTCTGCAGCTCTAATTTTGAGTGTCTCCCTCTTAGATTCCTAAAAGTTAATTCAAGTTGCAAACTTTAGTTGCATCATAGTTATCACTTGCGTTTGGTGTATCCATTGGTGCAAATATCTTAGGTATCCTTGGAAAAGTTGGAAAGTTTATACTTTTTTATTGAATTGTTCATTACATCTTCTATCATTTTTAAATGTTTCTTTTCATTTTTTGGATCTTTTAAAGGTTCTCTTTGGAAACTATGTTCAGTGTATTATCATCATCCGTGTACTATATTCTCATTACATTTAGAAACATGTGCCACCTGTCAAAATAACTTATAATTCCTTATTGGACATTTCTGCTCATCAAATCAGTGAACTGATTAAAAACAAATCATTAATCAAAATCAGATCTGAGCCATGTCACTCTATTGAAAATATAATTGAATTAAATACAAATATTTTTTCATGAAATTGCTACTTGAACCAAGCAAACCAACAAACACAGGAAAACATAACCTGGATTTTTTTCAAGTAATAGAATGAAATGTAAAACCTGAGTCTTAAAATTATACAGGCATATCGCATATCTTTATTTACTAAATTCAGATATGGAAACAATCAGGCAGCTTAACTAATGAAAAGAGAAAAATAGAGGATTAACAGGAAAAAGAGAAAATTCCAAACCAAGAATGGAAATGAGAAATGTACAAGGTGCAGCCCAAGTTGTTTAGGCTGGAATCAAACATTCTATATACCAGCAGTCACAATGGTGCAGTAGAAATGAATTTATATTCAGTGAGCATGCAAAAGAAATAGTGGCTAGCTTCCAATCATCCTAGGAAAGTTGAGTTATCAGGGTTAAGGGTGCTTGATGGGTATTGGAAAAGGGTCTTTGTATCACCACACATATCCATCATCTCTGATTACATGTGCAGTGACAGATTTTACATCCTCTTCCTACAAGGTCCCTAGCATAGCAGATAGCCAAGCACTGAGAGGAGAATTCTAGCCCCTTCAAACCACCACTCAGACACAATCACAAACTAACAAATCAGCTGTTTTTTCCTTCTTTTTTTTATTTAATTTTTTGATTCATTGAACACAAATGGAGTACAGCAATTGTTTTTCTGGTTGTACACAAAGTAGAGTCACCCCATCTGTGCATTCATACATGTACACAGGGCAATGGTGTCTGTCACACATACTGTTATTATTCTTACCCCCCAACCTCAACCCCATCCCTCCCTTCCCTCTATGCTCTCTATCCTTTCTCCATTCTTGCCATCATTCCACCCCACATTATGCATCATCATTCACTTACCAGAGAGACCATTCAGCCTTTGGATTTTTGGGATTGGCTAATCTCACTTAGCATAATAGTCTCCAACATCATCCATTTACCTACAAATGCCATAATTTTATTCTTCTTTATGGCTGAATAATATTCCATTGTGTATATATACCACAGTTTCTTAATCCATTCATCTATTGAAGGACATCTAGGTTGGGTCCACAATCTTGCTATTGTAAATTGAGCAGCTATGAACATTGATGTGGCTGCATCACTGTAGTAATCTGATTTTAAGTCCTTTGGGTATAGGCCAAGGAGTGGGATAGCTGGGTCAAATGGTGGATCCATTCCAAGTTTTCTAAGGAACCTCCACACTGCTTTTCAGAGTGGCTGCTCCAACTTGCACTCCCACCAGCAATGTATGAGTGTACCCTTTTCCCCACATCCTCGCCAACACCTGTTGTTGCTTGTGTTCTTAATAAAAGACATTCTAATTGGGGTAAGATGAAATCTTAAGGTGGTTTTGATTTGCATTTCTCTTATAACGAGGGATGTTGAACATTTCTTCGTAAATCTGTTGATTGCTTGTAGATCTTCCTCTGTAAAGTGTCTGTTCATTTCCTTGGCCCATTTATTGATTGGGTTATTTGTATTCTTGGTGTAAAGATTTTTGAGCACTTTGTAGATTCTGGAGATTAGTGCTCTATCTGAAGTGTGTGTGGCAAAGATTTTCTCCCACTCTGAAGGCTCTCTCTTCACATTGCTGATTGTTTCCTTTGCTGAGAAAAAGCTTTTTAGTTTGACTCTATCCCAATCATTGATTCCTGCTTTTATTTCTTGCACTTTGGGAGTCATGTTAAGGAAATCTGGTCCTAAGCCAACGTGATGAAGATTTGGACCTATTTTCTCTTCTATTAGGTGCAGGGTCTCTGGTCTAATTTCTAGGTCCTTGACCCCTTTTGAGTTGAGTTTTGTATAGGGTGAGAGATATGAGTTTAGTTTCATTTTGCTGCATATGGATTTCCAATTTTCCCAACACCATTTGTTGAAGAGGCTGTCTTTTCTCCATTGTATGTTTTTGGCTCCTTTGTCAAGTATGAGATACCTGTATTTCTGTGGGTTTGTCGCTGTGTCCTCTATTCTGTACCATTGATCTACCTGTCTATTTTGGTGCCAATACCATGCTGTTTTTGCTACTATTGCTCTGTAGTATAGTTGAAGGTCTGGTATTGTGATACCCCCTGCTTCACTCTTCTTGCTAAGGATTGCTTTAGCTATTCTGGGTCTCTTTTTCCTCCAAATGAATTTCATGATTGCTTGCTCTATTTCTATGAGGTCCGTCATTGGGATTTTAATTGGAATTGCATTGAATTTGTAGAGCATTTTTGGAAGTATGGCCATTTTGACAATATTAATTCTGCCTATCCAAGAACATGGGAGATCTTTCCATCTTCTCAGATTCTCTTTAACTTCTTTCTTTAGTGTTCTGTTGGACAGATCTTCCAAGCAAAAATTGAACAAAGAAACCATAGGACTCAATGATACAATCGCTAATTTGGACTTAGCAGACATATAGAGAATATTCCATCCATCAAATAGCAAATACACTTTCTTCTCAGCGGCTCATGGCTCCTTCTCCAAAATAGACCATATGTTATGCCACAAAGCTACTCTTAGCAAATACAAAAACATAGAGATACTACCTTGCATGCTATCAGATCATAATGGAATGAAATTAGATATCAATGGTGAAGTTAGAAACAGAAACTACTCCAAGACCTGGAGATTAAATAATATGCTATTGAATGATACATGGATAACAGAAGACATTAGGGGGGAAATTAAAAGATTCTTAGAGGTCAACAAGAACAAAGATACAACATATCAAAATCTCTGGGATACTATGAAAGCAGTGCTAAGAGGAAAATTCACTGCTTGGAGTGCATTTAATAAAAGAATGAAAAGTCAACAAATCAATGATCTCACATTACAGCCCAGAGCCCTAGAAAAAGAGGAACAGATCATCACCAAAAGTAGTAGAAGACAGGAAATAATCAAATTAGAGCTGAAATCAATGAAACTGAAACAAAAGAAACAATTCAAAAAATTGATGAAACAAAAAGTTGGTTCTTTGAAAAAATAAACAAAATTGATAAACCCTTAGCCACGCTAATGAAGAGAAGGAGAGAGAAACTCCAAATTACTAAAATTCATGATGGGAATGGAAATATTACAACAGACACAATTGAAATACAAAACATAATAAGAAGCTACTTTGAAAATTTATACTCCAACAAAATAGAAAACCTGGAAGACATCAACAGGTTCCTAGAGGCATATGAGCCACCCAAACTGAATCTGGAGAACATACACAACTTAAATAGATCAATTTCAAGCAATGAAATAGAAGAAGTCATCAAAAGCCTACCAACAAAGAAAAGTCTAGGACCGGATAGATTCATAGCCGAGTTCTACAAGACCTTCAAAGAAGAGCTCATTCCAATACTCCTCAAAGTATTTCATGAAATAGAGGAGGAGGGAATTCTTCCAAACTCATTCTATGAAGCTAATATCACCCTGATACCAAAACCAGAGAAGGACACATCCAGGAAAGAAAATTTCAGACCAATATCCCTAATGAACATAGATGCAAAAATTCTTAACAAAATTTTAGCAAATTGCATACAAAAGCATATTAAAAAGATAGTGCACCATGATCAAGTGGGTTTCATCCTGGGGATGCAAGGTTAGTTCAACATCCAGGAATCAATAAATGTAATTCACCACATCCACAGACTTAAAGTCAAGAACCACATGATTATTTCAATAGATGCAGAGAAAGCATTTGATAAAATACAGCTCCCCTTCAAGCTCAAAACCCTAGAAAAAATAGGGACAGTGGGGACATTCCTTAATATTGTAAAGGCTATCTATGCTAACCCCACAGCTAACATCATTCTAAATGGAGAAAAATTGAAAGCATTCCCCCTGAGAACTGGAACAAGGCAGGGATGCCCTCTTTTGCCACTACTATTCAACATTGTTCTTGAAACTCTAGCCAGAGCAATTAGACAGACCAAAGAAATTAGAGGAATACGAATAGGAAAACAAGAGCTCAAACTATCCCTATTTGCTGATGACATGATTTTCTATTTAGAAGACCCTAAGAATTCCACCAGAAATCTTCTGGAACTCATAAATGAATTCAGTAAAGTAGCAGGATATAAAATTAATGCTCATAAATCTAATGCATTTTTATTCGTAAGTGATGCATCCTCTGAGAGAGAAATTAGGAAAACTACCCCATTCACAATAACCTCAAAAAAAAAAAAATACTTGGGAATCAATCTAACAAAAGAAGTGTTTTTTCCTTCTAAAGAAGAAAAGTGTGAGCTTCAAAGAATGGTGGAGGCAAACAGTATGCTACGAAGCCTTGGTCTAGAACTCTCCTGTAGTAGGTGATAGTCTTGCTTTTTGAGAATCTTTTACCATGATTTATATCATACACCTAAAATTTAAATGGTTAGGTATACAGAGGAAATATATGAGGGAGATTTTTCTTGATTTAATTAAATCAGAAAAATTGCCTTGTTGGAAATCATGAAAAAATTATGAAGCAAAAATTACTTCACATTTTAATCATGACTAATATCTGGAGCATAATTTCAATATTTTTACTTAATTTGTTTGAAGGAGATTATGAAATGCCGTATTACTAAACATGCATTCCATATAAATATTTTATGACTATTCATTGGAGTAAGTCTCTAATAAATCGTGGTAGTATCGAGTAAAAGGAAAGCTAATTGTGAATATTTATGGTACAATAAAAGTTCACTTAAGTACTACTTATCTACAAAAAGCTACTGTGAAATTTGACATCCAATGTAAAATAATGAAAAAAAAATGTATATACAAGGAGTATAAGAAATATATTCAATCTCACTCTGAATATAGGATATCAATTTTTTTGAAGTATTCCCATTTTGTAGCTATATTTTATCAATATGTTCATGGGGAACACAATGACCAGCACCATCAGTTTGGTACTAATTATATTTATTACTATCAATATAGTGAATATAATATTAGTACAATATATGTGGGTGAATCCGAAATAATATGTACTTGGAATTTTACAGTATATTTTATTAATATATAAAATCTAATTGGAACAGAATGTTTGAAATTGTACTATTCTATGATTAATTTTACAATGCATAAAATAAATTTCATTTGTTCTTAAGAGTTGACAACACAAAGTCATGCAAGATTTATACAGGTTGATACTTTGTTGGTCCCAATTCAGAGAAAGTGTTAACCGTTGAAAAGGTTTTTAAATTTTTATGTTGTTGTCTTTCATAATTCAGGTTATCTGGAATGAATATACCACCACCAATTATCAGCAACAAAAACTGGCTCAGACTGCATTTCGTTACAGACAGCAATCATCGATATCGTGGATTTAGTGCTCCATATCAAGGTACATTTAATGACTACCTTTTCCTCTCTTGATGTGTAAAATGATTTTAGCATGCACAACTGCATTTTGTGATGAAAGAAAAGAAATCAATATAAATTTAGCATTTATAGATAGTAATTTGTATAGACAAAATATTCTCTTGCTGAGGAACTAGTGTGATTATAACTAAATTACAATATTAAACAGCTGATTTTTATAGCACAATGTCTAGATTAAAGAATCAGATGACTTAAAAATATGTAACAGATGTAATATTCTGATTTAATATTGTGCTTAAGCAATTGGGAATGCTCAGAAACCGTACCACAAAATAATATCTTCAATTGTAAACAGTTTCTTCATCACTTGAAATCCATTTTTGTACACAATGTGTTTGTTATTGCTAGTTTAATTAACCTTGTTAGAATTCTTATTTACCAATTTTATTCACAAACATTATTTTGAATAAGCAGAATATAATGTTTCATGTATTAAATTTGAGAAAATATTTGAAACAAGATTATTATAAAGATAGAGTAGTAATGAAAAAGTAGCTTCTTCATTGTTCAGTTTTATTATGTGGGTTTAGTGTACCTTATCCTACGATTACTTGTGTTAATAATTTATTTCATTCTCAGTAGTGTTATCAGCTATTGCTCAGGGAATAGTGAGTATTGCCACAGTTGCATTTGTTCATTTCTCTGTTTTTATGTTTTTGTTTAAAAAATACTTTCCTCTTTAGTAGTCTGTGGTCTTCAACACTTCACAAATTTAATATGGTGACTTTAAGAAGTTTATAACTAGTAACTAAACAGCATTAGGCCTTAGATTTCCAGACGACATATTTCAGCAATTAATTTATATTTTGAAGATCAGTAACCTCTCTGCAGCTGTTTGATCACATTTTTCTAAATAATAGCAACAGATTAATGTGATCTATAATTTGATTTTTATAACACTACGTTTGGTTTCATTGTAATAAAAGTCCTTAGGATATTAACTTAAAACAAAAATTTTAGGCAAAAGCCAACTGCAGAAAACCTATAACTATTTCTGTTTCTAAAGAAGTTAATTGGAATGGAAAGATGATTGCAAATATGCTCTCAAAGTTATGTGATTTATTAACATTTTTCATTATGACAGTATTACCAGTAATAAAATGTTATATTTTAAAAATCTAAAAATATTCATACAAAAATCTGTTTTCATATATATTACTAAAAGTAACTACTCAAGCATGGTAATTTGAATCTTACCAAATTAAAATAGTGTCACTTTTACATTTGCAAAATATTTTATCCAGTTTCCAGTTCTAGTTTCTTAAGTTTTTGTGCACTTCAGAAATCTGAGTACTTTTGATTGAAAAGAAATAATTATGGCAAAGCCTCTTTATATCTAGGCTGACTTTTTCCTTGTGGAGATTTTCAACCACATGACTTTATGGCTCTGATTCCTCTCTGCAATGAGGTAAAGCAGATGGCATGGCAGGAATTCAAAAGACTTTCCCCTTTGATTCATGTGGTGATCTTTTCTATTAGATTCATAGAATCTTTCAGCTGAATATCTTCTATTTTTTTCTCAATGCAAATAAAAGTAGCAATTATTTTACATTTTAATGTAAAAGCTAGAGAAAAATATATTTATGTCAAAAATTAAATGGCACTTTGTTTATGCAACAGAATTTCATGGAATTGTTATTTTCAGATAGGGTTGTTTTCCATTGTAAGACAGCAACACAAAACTGCCACTAGATTTGTGTATTTAATTATTATTTTCAATATTCCACACATTGGTCTTAAATTGACCTGTATAGCATTTTCAAGACTCAGTTTGATTTTCCAACATTGCCTGTTTGGTTTTAGCACTGAAAAATTGCATAATCAATGAATTCACCACAATAAAATGGAAAGGAAGTGCTTTATGGGGTATGACTTACTACTATTTTCAGCAGGAAAAGAAGCTTAAAATAGGGTAGGTTTTGATGTAATCTCTATCTACGGAACACAGAGGAAATAAAATGGGCTAAGAAAATGGAACCTATAATTGTATAATAAGGTGAAGGGAAAGTTTTATTACCTAAAAGTATGCCTTTGTGTTGTATCCTTTAAATACTTTCCCTGATCAGATTAATTTTTCTAGCTGTATTATATCCAAATAGTATTTTAACCAGACAACACAAATTCTATTGGAGAAGTAATTTTTGAAATCAGAATCCCATGAAGAAATCTGTATAAAAAATGCTGATAAGCTAACTTAAATGTCTGAAAAAATTATAATTCTGACTTGCAAAAAATAGGAACCCTAACATGAAAGGGTAATCCTGCTTTTTACATTATTACCACTATTTCGTTTCAGTGCTATCTAAATTAAGATCAATGTAAATGGAGCATTTTATGGAATATATTTTATAAAAGTCAAAATCAAGTCTACACAGTTCAACTTCTTAATAACTCAAATACTTAGTACTGTAATTATTATTGATTTATTTATAATTTTGAGTTCATTAAATGTTTTAATGGTGCTCCCAGTTTCCTAAGACTGATTATTTTCTTCATAATGTTCTATTTAATCAGTGTCCTTTACTAAACACCATGAAACAACTGAATGGCATGAACTATTTTTTATAGGTTGTTCCATAATTGATGGAAAAGGCATATAGATACATACCGATGTCCCTTTTCAAACAGAACCACCTTGAAGTTGCATTATAAACTAGGTTCTTGATTGGCTTAAATATTATCCTTTTAAATAGGGTTAATTTAAGTAGAGTATGAGAATACAATGCCAATAAATAAAGGTTTATTCCCATTCAAAAGTACTAAGAAAAGTTATGATTTAAATAAACTACTTTTGATATATAAAACAATTTCCTCACTGAAGTTTTACATTGAACATGTTTACTCCTATGGGAGAAAAGCATCTCTTTTTTTCTCCTGAGTTTATTTATACTGAAAATATGTTGTTTGAAAACTTTTTATCATCACCTCTTTGATTTAAAATTTTCCTCTTTAATTTTCAGCTCTTCCCCCAAAGAGTCATTTCCATATTATTTTACTATGTGTCTTTGTTTTTTAATATTGTTACCATATTCAAATTTTACCAATATTTTTCTAATGAGAATCTGAATTGTTCTACTTCTCACATTTGTATTAAAACTTGTCTGAAACTGTGGAGTTTGAAAGTCTTCTTACCTAATTTTTAAAGGATTAATATTGTTGTCACTTGACCTTTGTGCAAACCTAAAATCTAGTTTTTTTTTTCTGTTCCCATGCATACATGATCATATTTTCTTATTTTCTTAATTGGAAAGGGATTTTTACATGACACTTGATTGTTCAGTACATAAAATGTTACCTCTAGGAGATGTTAAATTGAAAAGAATCTTATCTTACACATAAGGCTTTGTTATTTTAAGTATCAAGTATTATGACAGTATATTTTTAATTTTAATTTTTGAACAATTTACGCTTTACTCTTTTAATGTGCAATCGTAGAAGCTATAGCTGTAAGATTCATATAATTATCTTGAACGTGTAAGTTTAGGAATTGTAATATTTCATCAATTCTAAATATTTAAATATGTGAGTTTCTTGGTATTCTAGATTAATGCTTCTAAATTTCTGTAGGTTTTATCACATTTGGATTTATCCATTTTCTTCCATAATATTGTTGTATATGATGCTTCTTGTATAGGTAAATATTTTCTAGATTCTTATTTTTAACTTAACCAAGATATTTTAATGGTAATACACAGTATTTTAATTTACTAAAGAATATTTCATAGATTCTCAAATAGATTATTTTCATTTAGGAATAAATTGGGCATCTCTTTTTGTTGGAAAAACATTTAATGGACTGAACTTTTAAACCATATTGAAAATCCCTTCTGTAAACCTCATCTGTACAGAGGAAGGCCTTTTTCATTTTAGATGCCTGTCCTTAAATTGAAAAACAAATAACTTGAGAATAGTTACCCCAATTTTTTTTATATTTGGAAGTTTTTTTTGTTTGTTTTTTGTTTTTGTGTACCAGGGATTGAACCCAGGGGCACTTAATCATTGACCCACATCCAAAACCCTTTTTAAAAAGTTTTGTTAGAGACAGGATCTTGCTAAGTTGTTTAGGGCCTCACTAAGTTGCTGAGACTGGCTTTGAACTCATGATCTTCTTGCCTCAGACTCCCAAGTCACTGGGATTACAGGGGTGCACCACCATGCCTGGCTATTTGGGAGGTTTTTGACATAAATATGTGTATACAGTTACTGAACAAAGACAATAAAATTATTGGGAATACAGCATATGATTTTAGAGCAAGAATAGAATTTGTGTGTTCAGAGATTAGAGTTGAACCATGACATTAATTATTTGCTGTTTGAGTTCTCTAAACCTTGGATTTTTCATGAATAAAAATAATCACAATAGTCAGACATATTATTGTTCAAATCTGAAGGTACTAAGATTTCTTATAGTAAAAATCAGACATGCAGTAAACAAAGATGCTTCAACAGCAAGAGATCATCAACCATATGGAATGGTTGAGAAAGCATATATTCCAGCCATGAGGAACAAGTCCTTTAAATATTGTGATCAAACATATTATTTGAATCCAGGAGCCATGGTTAAAAGGGAAAAATGCTAGATTTTACATTTCTCACCATCACAAATGAGGATGCCCATGTTCCTCAAGGGAAAAGCACTTTTCCTTTGAATCAAGTGTAAAATAGAATATTTTTTGAGTAAAACTGAGAAGCAGTTCCCTTTCTGTAACAGATTTTTGATATCATAAATATAGTCCAGGCTTAAAAATACAGCATAGAATCAAAGCAAATTTCTGTAAAGGTGATAGACAGTAATGCTTTAATCTCTGCTGTCTCTGATATGTGTAGTCACATTTTTTCTAACTTTGTTTACTGCAAGTTTTTCTTGTATCTTTACATATTCATTGCTAATAAAACATAGGAAGTGATATATTTCACCATGCTAATTACAAACGCCCTCCTATAATCTTATCCTATAATTCTCAATGACTCATATTTATTATTCCAAGGTTCTTTTGGGGGAGTTTGACATGAAAGGAGAAGACCTTTTGGTCTCTGGACATTAGATGTACTTTACTGTCATGGGAATATTGGACATGGATGAATAGGTTACTTTCCTGTTAAATAGAGTAGATGGAGCTTTGTTAGTGTAATTGAAGAAGTAATTGATGAATATACATTTTTATCTTTAAATAATTGTGTGCTATGGGAAGGTTCATAATGAATATATTTGTATTCTTCTCTCAAAATATCATTTTCATATGTAGACCAACTGCATTCTTTTAAATTTATGAACTAATCTAGTATTTTTACTTCCTGAGTTTTGAGAGAATAGGAATTCAAGTTAGTGTATAGTATTTGAGAATAATTTCTAATCTGTACCTTGTTTTCTTTGTTTTTATTTTGTTATTATTACCACTTTATTTCTTTAAGTTGCCTTCCATTCTAAAATATTACTCTCACTAGGAAGTTCATTTTTTAAATTTTGCATAAAGTTAAGAAAATACTTCTATTATGGACTTGTCTGGTATAGGATTCATTTTTTATTTAGTACTGTGCCTACACAAACAGCAGAGATCATCAGAATATCTTAATAGTCAAAATGGTCTATCTAGATAATCCTCTGCCTCTCTAAAGTAATCATTAAAAACTCCCTGACACCATGCATATATACATGTGAATATATATGAATATGAATATATATGAATGTATATGTGTGTATATGGATATATAGTAGGACCAAATTAGTACTTGACAACAGTAAAACTGAAAAAACAATAGATAATTTTGTGTAAATTTTTTATTAGGTTCATACATTCCTGCTAAAGGTAGAATAAATTTAACACTTACCAATCTCTCATAGGATAAGAGTCTTTTTGTGTGTACTCAGACTTAGTGAAGTAAATGCTCAACCTTTTATGGTTTAGATCACCTCCTCATTCCTTTATCAAGAAAACTGCTAGATATGTGTTAGACTATGAGTTTTAATAATGATGGTTATAACCAAGTTTTCCATGTGTAAACCCTTGTTCTGACTTATGAATATTAGTTGCCTTCCTTACAGTATTACTTCTTGGTAGCTGAGGATCCTGTAAGATTCTGTTGCTGCCATGCATAATTACTTTGTGGTCCATTCTCTTATCATGTTTAGTTATTCACTTTGACTCTGTAATACCATTTGTTGGGTTTTTCATACAATCTTTACCTAAAGTTTTTTTAACCACATTTTCTACTATAAATTATCTTTTACCTTTACCACTGTAGCCCCACAGCAGAGCCCTGATGCTCTCTTAACTCACTTAAACCCACATGTCACCCAAGATTCATTCCTCAAGAAAGAATAAAGTATCAACTGGGTGAATGAACATATATTATTCTGTTATGTTGCTTTTCTCTGCTGAATGTGGGTATGTCTTTAAGGGCTTACATTTTTTCCATGAGTCAATCCTATAAGATACAGAAGAAATTTATCTAGCAAAAGAGTTTAAAATATTGATGGGGATATCTATGCCCTCTCTGAATAATCCCTGTCCTCCAAAGAGTTTTTGCAGAAAGATGCAACTTAAACTTCATATTCTTTTTGTTGTTGCTGTTCATTTAGTTATACGTGAGAGTAGGGTGTATTTTGACATATTATACATACATGGAATACATCTTCCCATTCTTATTGTTGTATATTATGTGGAATTATATTGGTCTTGTACTCATATATGAATACAGGAAAGTAATGTCCAGTGTATTGCATTATCTTTCCTATTCTCATTCCCCCTTCCTTCCCTTTACTCCCCCTTGTCTAGTCTAAAGTACTTCTGTTTTTTCCTATCCACTCCCACCCCTTATTGTGAATTAGCATCTGCATATCAGAGAGAACAGTTGGCCTTTGTTTTTTGGGGAGGGTGGGATTGGCTTATTTCACTTAGCATGATAGTCTCCAGTTCCATCCATTTACCGTCAAATGCCATAACTTTGTTTCTTTTTATGGCTGAGTAATATTCCATTGTGTATATATACCACATTTTCTTTATCCATTCATCTGTTGAAGGGCACCAAGGCTGGTTCCATAGTTTAGCTATTGTGAATTGAGCTGCTATAAACATTTATGTAGCAGCATCACTATAGTATGTTGATTTTAAGTTCTTTGAATATATGCTGAGGAGTGGGAAAACTGAGTTAAATGGTGGTTCCATTCCAAGTTTTCTGAGGGATCTCCATACTGCTTTTCAGAGTGTTTGCACCAATTTGCAGTCCCACCAACAACATGTGAGTGTACCTTTTTCCCCACATCCTTGCCAACATTTATTGTTATTTGTATTCTTTATAATTGTGATATGAAATGATTGTGATATGAGTGATGTGAAATCTCAGTGTAATTTTAATTTACATTTCTCTAATTGCTAGAAATGCTGAACATTTTTTCATTTATTTGTTGTCCATTTGTATTTCTCCTTCTGTGAAGTATCTGTTCAGTTCCTTTGCCCATTTATTGATTGGGTTATTTGAATTGCATTCCTGAAATGCATCAGTGATGAATCAACTGAAAGAGAAATTAGAAAAACTACCCCATTTACAATAGCTTCAAAAATTATTCAGGAATCAGTCTAACAAAAGAGGCAATAGACTTCTTGTTCTTATCAGTAATAGGAGAAGTTTTTTATTTGTCATGTACTGAGTGCTCACTAAATGGGGATTTTATTTTTATAAAACTCCATTAACTGAGTGTCCCAAACTTTCTTCCTGATCTAAAACAGGAACTTTTGAAACTTATATATTCCATATTCTCTTTCAACATAACATGATTCTCAAGAAATGTAATTTTCAAAGTTCTACAGGAACTCTCATAAAGCAGAGGAATCAAGGAAAGGGGAAAGACTGTTTTTTATGTCTGTGTCCAGACTCTATTATAGGTGCCTGTTTAATGTTAAAATTAGTTAAATGTCATGAATTTTGTAAATTATGTGCCACAACTTACAAAATACTGACATGTGTTATTTCACGTACTACTCATACCATTCCATCCATTGTATCACTGTCTTTACTTTGCTAAGTAAGATTCAAGGTCTCTAGGAAAGTTGTGCAGACATGCCTGGAGAAGGACATCCAGCCTCGTGTGTAAGAGGAAGGTGATAAAAGTCTGTGCAGTTCTTGGAAAGCTCTGTGTCTGATGTTGTATCCACCCAGAGGAGGGTGAACATCCCACCTAAATGAACTGCAGTCCTCTCAAAAAGCATTAAGCCTAAGGTCACATTAACCCTAAGGTCTTAAAACTTAGAGCTTTCTTCTTCTCCAGCCAATGATAATTCTCTAGCCTTAGTCATCCTCAAATATACAGATATCAGAATAAATTTTTTCAGGAAATATGAAAATTCATTGGGAATCAAATTTGAAAATAAGTGAATATTGTGGAAATATGCAGTTCTTAATTAAAAGGGACATGTTTAAAAATGAGTTTTTAAATTAGTTAAATATGTAAAATGCATTGAATAGTGTCAGGCAGAGAATATGAATTTGCATAAATTTTTAGCTATTATTGTTATTATCATCAGTAGCAGTAGCATGAGCAGCAGCATCATTGTTACTATTGGACTAAAAATGATTTGAAAGGCAATTTCAATTATGTTATCCATAAAAGGAGCACTATTTGAAAGAAGAATATCCCAGTCTTTCATAGCTATTAGTTTAGGGCTTATATATATTTTAATTACATAAGTACTTATGTGTTATTTTTTTAAAAAAAGGAACACAATTTTAGGCTTTTGGCTGACTGATGGCACATGCCTGTAATTCTAGCTACTGAGGAGGCTGACGCAGGAGAAACACTTGAGCCAGGAGTTAGAGATCAACCTGAGGAACATTGCAAGATACCATCTCAAAAAAAAAGTTATTTTAAAAATTATAATTTCCATCTATACAGTTTAAAGGAAATATTTAAAATAAGGGTATTCAAGAAAATTCTGACTTTTCTCTTCTAATACTTAAACATATAAATTACTTTAAAAACTAATTTATTTTTTCTTTCTTTTTGGTACCCCTGTACTTGTGCTCACTCTGTCAGACACATAGTGTAGATCTATTTTTTTCCTACAATAAAAATATTGAAAAGATACTGAGATATTTCAGATCTATGATGAATGTTTCTGTTTCTTTATATATTACTTGATGGGAGAATTGATAGTATCCCCTGATGCTAAGTAGCACATGCTTGGTTTTATACTTTTAGGATTATCTCATTTTCCCCATAAAAATATGTTCTTTGATTGAAAAGTGTTATGGCTATTTGGAGAGATTAAACTAAAGTTTTTAAAAATTACCTACTAAACATGACAAACATGATACTTTAACTAGTAAGTTGAAAGGTTACCTTCTGATTCACCTACTTATTGTCCTAAAATTTCTGCATAAGGAATGCTCAATGGACTTTATTTTTTTTCTTTCCATTGAGTTAGATTATTGATTCCGCAGCCATGAAATAAACTTGATACAAAGACACGTCCTAAATTCGGTGCTAAGTACTCTGAAGTGAAATGATCATATCACTACCACTGACTAGAGGGAATGAAAAGGAGGTCAAGATTCTTTTACAGGACAATATTATTTGGCAGATAAAAAACAAAATATTTTAAACTTCCTCTGTATCATTCAATAATTCTTCTGTTTTCTTGCATGCATTCTTTTTGAATATTGACTCCTTTTTCTTTTTTTGGTTACCTTTGTGAATAGATGATCCAATAATACATTTATCTTCCTTTGAGAATTCTTCTACAATTTATAATATATTTTCATACAAATTTCTTTGCTGCTTTTTCTATGCAACTTAGTTAATAGCTCTGAATAATGCATTCCCATATAATTAAATGATAAGTAGGAATATAGACCAAAATTGATCTGTATCTGAAGGGAGCAATTTGTTTCATGTCCTATAAAGAGAATTTTATGCTGTAGTATTTTTTGGGGGGGGGGGGATTTAAGAAAAAAATAATTTGAAAATGGGCAAAAGTTCCATTGTTAACTTAATTGAAAATTCTTTTAAAAGGTCTATACATGAGAACCTCTTTAATCAAGATGATGTCATAAAAACTAAGAAAAAAATGTGACATTCCTTTTAAAATAAATCATTACTATTTGTTTCTTTCATTAGTTTCATCATTTTCTTAGGTGGAAAAGGCTGCAATATATTAGTTGGAAAAATAAACATAAATTTATATAATCCTGGAAGTGATACAGATATATTGTCAAGGTTCAACTTACATGAAATACATATTGTGTAGAATTTTTTTTATATATTGGGAAAATATGCAGTTTCTCATGTGGTATAATTTGTAGATAACACCAATATTGACTTCTGCAGCATAACAGAATAGTGTTTTTGGACCAAGCCCTATTTTTTCACTCAGTCCAAAATTACGGTTTTTCCCTCATTTTCTTTTCTAAAAATATTTTATTAAAAATTCTGACTGCTGAATTTATTTTGTTCTCTTCTGCTCTCAAGATCTCTTCTGCAGTCTTTTTTTTCAGACCCTATTTTAGTTTCTGCTAAACCAATAAAATATTACTAAGGTGCTCAAATTCTCTTAATAACTTATTTCCACTTCCTGATAAAATAATATTATCCATGTTTTAGTTTAAAAAACTACTAAAAACATTTTCATTGTAAATAATACAGAAAAAAACACTATGAAGGAAAATGTTCACTGAAATACTATAAATAATTCTGATTTTTATAGATTGTGAAATAAGGTATCAATCTTTTAAAATTTATTTTTAAATAGAACATTATAGTTATTCAATGTATCTAGGCTCATTCTGACAAAACCACACATGCATGGAATCTGACCCATTCCATTTCAGTCTCTGTTCCACCCTGACTCCCACTGCCTCCTTTGACCCTCCCCTTATTCATCCATTAATTTATCCTGAATTGGTGCATTCCTCACACATATAAATGTGAAGTTCCCTGTGGTATATTTATTTATGTAATAATGGGATTTTGTTAACTTCATTCTGTATTTCCTTCCCTTTTCTGTCCTTCCTCCATCCCTCTTGATCTCCTTCAACTCCATTGATCTTCCCTTTATGATAAGGGATTTGTCTTTTGGTGAATGAATATGAAGGAAAAAATAAAACAGGAAAGATTAGTAGCTTCAGCATAAGTTAACTCATACTAAAAATAAACACACTTATGATTTATTACCTCATGTAATTAAACATTTTTCACAAATTTGAATCTCTAAAGACATGGAGGTCAATTAGGATAGACATTAGATAAATACTGACATGTTCCTTAGTTTAAAAAAAGTTTACAAGAAAGTCTGTCTCCCTTTACAGTAAGTGTTAGGAACAACAAAGATGTGTAACATATAAGTTATAACCTCCTAGTCAAATTAAATCTTTCTTCAGATCTTTATCCCAACCTGATAAATGAGGAAATTAAGTATTTAATTTTCTAAATTCTGGCTTCCAGTCTTCTCATCAACACAGTAAAAGTACATTCAATATGATACTTGAACAAAGAAAAACATTTTGACTACTTCAAAATTTCTTTGTAAAGTTGATTTCTTCACAAGGCCATGGTAATTGTTCTGATTGTACTTTTTCACTTTTCCATGAGTGAGCTGTTTTATTTTTCTGGTTTCACAAACATTTTTAAAAATCATGGTTTAATACAAGTGATCAAAAATAATTACTTTATTAGAATAAATAAAAGATAATCTAAATAAAATTATGAATGGTAGATTCTTTTATAAGGTTTCTGATCATGAGAGTAGACTCTTAAAAAAGAAGAGGTAGGTCTAATGTTATTTTCACATTTAGCTCCCCTAAGTCCCTCATAAACAGTTCATTTAATAGTAAAGATATTAATTAGACAGGTTTCAAAGAGCTATTGTAGTAAATTAAATTGTGTTCAAAGAAATTGGCACATTTTTTCACACACAGATCTTAAAATGTCTGCTATAATAATAATATCTACCCAAATACATAAGATGTACTTCAATGAACCAGATAAAATATTTTGTCTCATAGTTATCTATATCCTAATTCTATTAGTAAATTTCTTAACAGACAACATTGACTTCACTCCTGCAGTCTCATTATTATTTGCCCATATTAGTCATCTATTCATTTATTATTCAGAGTTTAATGAGTATGTCAAGGGATATTCTGCGTGCTTTGTTAGGGGATAGGATAGGAAGGGAGATGGGCCAAATCCTTACTTTCATCACTCTTGCAATGTAGTTGACATAGTCAATAAAAGTAAATGTGTGTGTATATATATACACATATACACACATATATATAGTGAATATATATGCATAGATACATAGACTGGTTATAGTCTGTGTATGTGTGAATATGGATACATACACACTAAACCAACAGACAAAAGTAATTGTGTCAAGTCTTCTATCATGGAAAAAGTGGAGGGGTCTAGAATAGAGAATAAGAAAGAAATAACCAGATTAGGTAAGTAGCAGGAAACAGATCTCCCTGACAAAGTGATGTGCACGAAGAGAGGAAACTTGGTTTGAGAAGAGCATAGTGGCAATAGTGCCTGGACACCAAGATTAAGAGTAGGCCAGTTAGAATAATAAAAACAAAAACAAAAACAAAAAAAATGAAAAAAACAGTTCAGAAAAAACTTACCATGTTTGAAGAATTTAAACAAATCCATGTGATGAAAACTGCAGAATTCCATGAGACTGACCTGAAATAGTCTTGCGGGATCATGTTCTCAAGTCACATTGGAGGAAAACAGAAATATTTTTAAGCAGGATAGAGGAACAATATGCTTTTCTCTTGGTGTTTTTTTTTTTTTTTTTTTTTTCAGATCTGTGTGGCCTGTGTGTAAAATACACCATAGAGCTGAAAGAATGAAATTAGGGGAAAAAAGATTGTGTTGCATTGTCCTGGTGAAAGAAAATGACTTCCTGGGGTAAAGTGAACATGAGAACATAAAGGAAAGAGAGATTTATTACATATTTGAGATGAAATTGATAGGAGGTACTAATTGATAGAACATTAATATGATGGGGAAGGAAAAATTATGAACAATTTTGAAATTTCTGATTTGATTATCTTGATGAAAAACTCTTAGGGAAAAATATTTGCTTAATAGGAGTAATTAAAGAAAAATGCCTTCTTTTAGAAGTGATATTTTTGATTCTAGATCATATTTGTGATGTTACAAATCAAGTGTGTATATTAAGAAGATGGATATTTAAGTCTGAAGTTCAGGATGAGTTCTAAGTTGGAATCTCAATTCTTTTTGAAATAAAGATGAATTTGGATAATGTATTTATATTCTTCTGTTGATAGACTACTATGTTTTCAAGAACAAAAACAACGTGAGAAATTAAATATAGGGATCAAACTATCAAAATTTTAAAAGTCTCCAATGATTAGTATTTTAGCCACTAATGATGTCAACTAATACAGAATTTAATAAAAGTGCATTTATAACATCACTTTGACAATCAAATTTTAATCCTTACTTATATTTAAGAACTTATGATTATTCCACATCTATAATTTCCCTAGTCAAAATTTATCTAACACCTGATTGTTAGCTATTATTCATTCAACAACTGTTCATACAACTAAATTTCATAGAGCTGGTTGTTGAGGAAAACAGGTAAACATCAGGGAATCATAAATCATTAATGCACATTATAACTTTGCAAGAAATGGCTGCTTACTTTAAAATGTGTGTGAAACAGATGCTTAAGAATGAATAATTTAGAAATTTTGTTTTTAGTTCGTAGAAAGATTTCAACTGTGTAAAAAATTCATTCAACAGCTGGAATATAACTTAATAGAAGAAAACAATTTTGTTCTTTCTCATCACTACCTTAAAATAAACTTGATTTTTCTTCTTCTCATGATCACTGAACAGCGGTTATGGGCCAAATATTTTGTTTCTTATATTTTATTTCATCATACAACATGTGATATGGTGACTTTTATTTTCCCCATTTTATATATCATGAAGTACAAGATTTCATGGATGCTGTTGAATTTTTCTAAAGACTTCCCAACTAATAAGTGTTAGAGTAATAATTCATCAGCCATCCCTATCTGATGTCCCAGTCTGTGTTTTTACCCAGTCTATAAAAGAGGGACAAAGTGTCTTATGAATTCCATCAGAAATGTTTTATTATTTATTGTACTATTATCATTCTCATAACTTCTTTCATGGGCTGGAAATACTGGTATATTGTCTCTTACAATTTAACAGAATGAATTTACCTCTTTGAGTCAGAGTTCCTATGCAGCCTGAAGCTCAGTAGCTGTTTGTAAGCCAGCTAAGATATAGTAAACACATGCACATGCCGGCATGCACCCAAGCAAGCACAGACACTCCCTGGTGGTTGTTAAAATTGTATCTAAAATTATTGGATATTTTAACAGATACACTTGAAACATTTCTTCCTCAAAGCCATCCTCAAAAAATCTAAGTGACAGCCATATCAAAAACTATATTAATTTATTGATATCAGTGAGTGGCTTACAAATTGAATTGCTTCACATTTATATTTCCCACAAAATTTGAGGTGAAGTTGGTATTTCTCTGCCTTTGCCTATACGTGGTCTCCCAGAACTACAGAAGCACACAGGGTCACTTTCAAAATCTTTCTTTCCTAGACTTTATTAAAAAAGTTAAAATTATATTAAAAATTATATTTTGAACTTATTTTGTAATGTATTTATTTATTTTACTTGGCAGATAAAATTGTATTTATTATAAACATCACTATGTTTTGAAGTATACATATATCATGTATAAAGTTTAAGTCTAACTAACATGTGTGTTACCTTATAGGATGTGGTGTACAAAATTTCAATTAGGAACAAAAATTTTAAGAGTTCCATAATAGAACATAGTGACTATATTCAATATTAACATATGTTCTTGAAAATTGCTCAGAGTAAATTGTGTTCACCACATACAGAAAGCAAGTGGGTTAATTCATATATTAAGAAGCTTAGTGTAGCCATTTCACAATGTGTGCATATTTCAAAGCATCATGTTGTGCGTGATAAATATATTAAAAATAATTTGAAAACAGTAAAACTCCCAAATCTCTTTTCTCATAACATATTTCATGAAATTATATTCTGAACCTCATAAGATAGAAAAGCAACCTAATCTGCCCTGTCCTTCAAAGAGACAGAATATGATTTCTCAATATGTCATTCTAGCTGAAAATAGTAAATACAACTATAAATATACCCATTTTAGACAGATATTCCGGAAACAATTAAATTGTATTTTAGAGGCCAAATCATCCCAATACTATGGAGATGTTAAGCATGTGAAAATTCAACACAAGGGCTTTCTTTTATTTGGCTATTTCTGCTTCTACCCTCATGATTTTATAAAATGTTTTATGGAGTAAAATTCTAAGATACGGTTATACTGAATACCTCATTTATTCATTTTAAGGACTTAATTATTTAGAAGTTGAATAGTTAAACTCCTCAGTTACTTAAAATTTCCTAATGTAAATTTTAATTGAAATATTCATCATACCTCCAAGTAAGATTAGAATTATAAATCAGACACAAGAGCTAAGAGATGTGATAGGTTCAAATCCTTCAAATTAATCTCTGATGCTAGAACTATGGTTTCTGGGTGGCCAGAGAACAACAAATTTTTGCTTAAACTACTTGATGTCTTTGAAGATACCATTTGTAGATTCTCCTTTCAAATTATCTGTAGCAAAATGAAATTTGCTGTCATTTTCTACCTTTTTCCATACTTGCATCCATTTTTCTTTTGTCCTCTCCCACAGTTGCCCATATTATTCAAATGCAAACTTCTCCATATTCTTCCTTATATAACAATTTAGATATAATCTTTCTTCTTCCTCACTCTTCCTTTGATTATAGTTGTAGGTGTTTTGTATATATCCTGTAGTTTCTTTACATTTATGCTTTATTAATCTTTACATTTTTTGGACAAAGAACAGTGCCTTGGAAATCATAAAATGAGAAAATAAATATCTAACAGAATTTTTATGTAATAATTTTATTCATAGAATATTTTATACTGGTTTTACCTTATCTAAGCCACACTCTTCCAGATACTTTTTCAACTGTAAGAATAAAAAATTTCATACCAGCAATAATATATAATTTATTATTTTTAGTTGACTGTGTGAACATTCTTCACTATTTAGGAGGAAATTAACTGAATTGCTTAAACATGCATTCTAATTTCTAATAAATATGGCTCACATGCTCACTGATCTTCAGTGATCTTCATTATAATATAAAGAATGGCTGAATAGATGTAGGATGTCAATTTAATATTGAAGAAATAACATTTTTTGATTTGGTGACAAACCCTTCACATCTCCAGCCCTTGTAATCTCAATTTTTTGAGTTACAATACAAAAATAACAATTTCTAGTGTGTAATATTGTGATAATTGTACCATGATATTTTTAAAGCACCTACATCACACTTTGCTATTGTATACATATTGGGAATTCATATAGGTAATTTCCAGTATTTTTTTATGGAAAAACTTGAAAAATAACATCATATACCTTTTGTCTTTCTTATTTATTTTCTTCTCTTCTTATTTATTCTTTTTATTGTTACAATTATAATGGAGTGCCTAAGTGTGGTTCCTTCACATTTTCTGTGGCTTTTTGCATCTAGTTATTTTTACAACAGTCCTTTTTCTGGTAGTAACTGGAAGTGTATACCCTACTTGAGTTGGGCATGGCTGATGAAAATATAGGACATAGCTTCATATATGCAGTCTATTTGCTCTCAAAAGTTCCCTGGTAGGTATAATCAACATAATTTCACAACTGTATTTGATATTTGGAAGAAATATAATAAAATATAATATAATTAAGTCATATTAGTTTTAATCATCTTGCTATTATTGACTTGCCTCTCAAGACAACCCACTGTGCCAATTCATTAAGAAATGTGATCTCTATCTTTTATTATTTCATTAGCATTTGCAATGTTAGGTCTGTCACCTGACTTTTTACCTCTCTATAAGCCATCTTCCACATAAAAATAGGGTGATTTTTTTAAATACAAGCAAGGTCAAACTTAAACTCACCACACATTCTTAGCATATTTAAGATACACTTGGCTATTTGTCACTGCATGATTAACTCTACGTGTATCGCCAGACTCACCTCTACCATTCTCCTCTTCCTGTGTCTCAGCAACATTGACTATCTTTCTTGAATTATTTTCCACTAAACCTCACATAGTTGCATTCTTGTTTTTTAGGACTTCACAGATGAAAATTTCTGAATATTTTGGATATACTTTTCCAGCATATATGATAGGCTAAGGGCCACAGAAGAGCATTATTCATAGTCACATTTGTGAAGTGACACTGGCTTTCCCCTGCTGCTTGCAGCATCTGTTTCTTTCAGGGACTGTGCTTCTCAGCTTTCAGCATTCCCCTCACTTGGTCTGTTATTTATTTGGAACACTGGTTTTGATAAGCCATTTGGATATTTTTATTTATTTATTTTTTAATTTTTTTATCTTCACAGACTTCATTTTGATTCATTGTACACATATGGGGTATAAATTTTCATTTCTAAGTTTGTATGGTTTCATGATGTACATTCATATTATTCTTGTTTAGGGTAATGATGTCTGTCTCATCCCACCATTTTTCATTCCCCATCCCCTCCCCTCTCATTTCCCTCTACATAATCTAAAGTTCCTCCATTCTTCTCTCACCCCCTACCCTCCAACCAGATTTTATATTACCATCCACTTATCAGGGAAAATATTTGGCCTTTGTTTTTTGGGGATTGGCTTATTTTCCTTAGCATGATAATCTCCAATTCCATCCATTTGTCTGCAAATGCCATAATATTACTCTTCTTTATGGCTGAGTAATATTCATATATATATATATATATATATATATATATATATATATATATATCACAGCTTCTTTATCCATTCATCTGTTGAAGGGCATCTAGGTTGGTTCCATAGTCTAGCTATTGTGAATTAAGCTGCTATAAACATTGATGTGTGTGTTACTGTAGTATGGTAATTTTAAGTTCTTTGGGTATAAACCAAGGAGTGGGATAACTGGGTCAAAGGTGGGTCCATTCCAAGTTTTCTGAGGAATCTCCACACTCCTTTTCAGAGTGACTGAAGCAATTTGCAACTCCACCAGCAATGTAAAAGTGTGCCTTTTTCCCCACATCCATGGCAACACTTATTATTGTTTGTGTTCTTTATAATAGCCATTCTACTCTGAGTGAGATGACATCTTAGAGTTGTTTTAATTTGTATTTCTCTAATTACTAGAGATGTTCAGTAGTCTTTACACTTTGCGTATCTTCCCAGGCAGTTCCTCCTTCTGCATATACCCTGATCATGGCTTTTAGTGTACAATCTCTAGTCTGATATATTTACTTTTTTTGACTTTTGCAAATGTGCCTTCTGATGCAGAAGCTCCATAATAGTAATTTTTGAACTTTTTCTTCTTTGGGATGCTGTCATGGCAAAAAGGGTCAGTCTTATGTTGTTTCACATGTCATTGTGTGATATATTTCTCCTGCTTACAACAAACTACCACTGTCATGAACTCCTTACACACACACACACACACACACACATACACACACACACAGACAATACAGGAACATACACGCAGATACACAAATCCAAATAGACATATTATCCATTAACACCAAAATGTTCTGTTTTATGCTTGAATCATATCTTCCCTCTTCATTGTTGACTTAGAATAAATTAGTAAATAATGCCCTAACTTCTAACAATGGCATGCAAGCTCTTTATTTCCTAATACTTAACATTTGTTATTGCTTTCTTGGGCATAACATGTTCTACTTTGCCTTAGGTTCTTTGCATTTCCTGTTCACTCTGAAGGTAAAGTTATGCTCCAAATCTTCTCATGAGTAACATTTTAGCATTCCTGGGGTCATCACAGATATCTCCTTCTCAGAGGGGATAAACTAGTGTGAACTGGACTACCCTCAACAACCCAGACATTTACAACACCGCCTTTTGTACTTATGCTTTCATGCACTCACATTCTTGAAATTACAGTGCTTTTTATCTTTTCTTCCCTGTTATCGCTTGCTTTCTTTTGATCATTTTCACCTGGAGGAACACCTGAAATGTATTAAACTATTAATATAGTTTGTAGAAGGAAAGAAAAAGAACAGAGGGAGAGAGGAAGTAAGGAGAAGGAGAAGAAAGAAGAAATGAGGCAAGAAAAATGTAAGGAAGGGAGGCAGGTGGTCAGGCAACATATTTAAATAAATAATTATATAATTAGATTGAATTCTGTGTCCTTATAGATTTATTAAACTGGAATGGACCTTAAATATCTTTTAACCTAGTGATTCCTTTATGGGATTCCCTGGAAAATAATGATGGTCCACTTTTTTTTCACTATTTCAAAAATGCTTAATTAAGATTTTCCATTACAAACTTTCCACTGCTAACTAAAATAACGATTTTCTTTACTTGGCGTTATAATTAAATTACTGCAATGATATATTATTTACATAATGATGAGTAGAAGGGCTGGTTAGCAGGTGCCAGTACTGATTTTTTTTTTTATTAGCATGTGTTTGTTACTGCAAAGTTGCTGCAGCTTATTTATAAGGTATAAAATTTCAAAAAAAATTTTAAGGAGATATAATGAAAGTTATACTTCATGACAAATTTTTGGTGACTACTAATTCTGTCCAAACTTATTACAAACGAAGAAACTAAAGAAAATGGCCCACAGTTTTATTCCTAGTTTCAGCATAGTCGTACAAAACCCATAACTAACTTTAACCAAATGTTATTTGTCATGGGAATTATGGCTTATCTGTGAGGTGGTGCTAAAAATTTTAAATAATCATATTCTGCAAAAATATAAAGTATGTGCAGTAACATTGTGAATGATTTTTAATTACTGCAGATGTCTTTACTGGGCCAACACAGGAAAATGCATCATATAATACTTCTGTATACAATTTTACAATCATATAGGAGTATTTTTTATGCATCTAATATTTTGTTTCTATACACAGAAAACCTCAGTTTATTTTACTGATTAAATTGGCATATTATTTTCTCATTCTTTTATTTCACTTTCAAGACATACCAAATTGTTTCATCTTAACTAAGTTCTAGAAATTATTTATTTTATTCAAAAGTATTTACTATTAGGAAAACCTGAACTGTACAGATGCAGTAATACTTCATAGCAGAAATCAATTTTTTCTGAAAGAAAAACGCAATTTTGGTGAACATATTTTGAAGTACAATTGCACATAAAGATATATGCCAACTGACCATTTTTGCAGATAGACCATAGTTGACCATATGGCATGACTGGGGGCTCTGAGATTCCCCTATGTCCAATAAATCCTACACATCCTTCTAGCCAGTGATTGAAATTCTAGAGCATGAATTTCATACTCTCACAAAAGACCTTAATCAACCTTTCTATTAACTGTATTTGTTACCAGTAATACATATTTTTAATTCAGCAAACAATTCTACCTATGGTTCAAAAAGAAATGATAAAGTAGGTCACACCAGGGATAACAATGGAAATAAAAATAATTACCATCTGGAGGAAATTAATATAGACGGATAATTCTTATGAGTTAAAAAGTCATTTTAAAATCTTCCATAGAGCTGGACATGGTGGCACACACCTGTAATTCCAGAGGTTCAAGAGGCTGAGAAGGAAGATCATGATTTCAAAGCCAGACTCAGCAATGGCAAGGCACTCAGCAACTCAGTGAGACTCTGCCTCTGAATAAAATACAAAACAGGGCTGGGGATGTGGCTCAGTGGTTGAGGGGCCCTGAGTTCAATCCCCAGTACCAAAAAAAAAAAAAAAAAGAAAAGAAAATCTTCCTTAGAAAAGACCACAGATAACCACATTTAGGAATAAGTAGAATTTTACTTTTTAATCTCAAAAATGCTTTTTATGTTTTCATTATTTTAAAGAGAATTAATCATATCACAGTACTACACATTTGGTTCTTAGAAGGAAGGAGAGAAATGTATTGCTAAGTAGAGTGGAGCTGAAGAAGTGTGTTGGCTATTGGCTTCTAACAATGTTCAAATACCTTCTCATGGCTCGTATCTTAATCTGTTGTACTTATTATCGTAATACACCCTCTACCTGTATATTCAGCCTAAGTTCTTATGATTTCCCTTCTTGCCATCTGTGTTTTCTTTCCCATACTAAGGAGACCATAATTCCTAGAAACTAATAAAATGCGACTTGCCTCAGGTCTTTTAAATGTAGAGTGTGCTCTCTGTGGACTATTTCTTTCCTTTCTCTTTATGTTGGAAATGCCAATTCATCTTTTTGGGTTCAGTCTAAATATCACACTCTTCAGAAAGCCTCTCTTTATTAAGTTCACCCTTGAGACCAAATTCATGCCTCTGTTCCATACTCATAAAACTCTGACATCTCACTTGTTATATCAGTTAACGATGGTTTGTAAAAGCCACCCCAAGTCTTAGAGGCTTAAAATAGCAAGGATTTATTATTTTTCACAATTCTGTTGGTTGGCAGGATGCTTCTGTGCTCATACATGTAGCTCCATTCCAGTGAAGGGTTGTCAGGGAAGAAGGTCCAGTGAGTCTTCACTCAGAGTAATATTCACTGGACACTTCAGGTATTTTTCCTGTGCCGCCTGTCTTCCAGTAGGCTCAATGTACTTTCTTAAATGACAATCTCTGAGAAACATTCTAAGACAGCCCAGGTGGAAACTGCAAAGCTGCAGAACTTGCACAGCATCATGTCCACTCCACTCTGTAGGTCATAGTAAGTCATGAGAACAGCCCAAACTCAAGGGAGTGAGAAATAAACTGTACCTTTTGATGTCAAAAGTTGCAAAGAAGTAGCTGGGTGTGATGGCACATGCCTGAAATCCCAAAGGCTCAGGAGGTTGAGATAGTAGGATTGCAAGATCAAGGTCAGCCTTAACAATTTAGTGAGGCCCTAAGCAAATTAGTGAGACTGTCTGAAAAAAAAAAAAATTAAAACAGGGCTAGGGATGTAGCTCAGTGGTGAAGCATCCATACCCCCCCTCCAAAAAAAACGTTGTGGCCATATTTAATCTACAATAACAACATAGTGCCCTCACATTGTTATTGTCTTTTTATTTATATTATCTCCTTGTCTTGTATCCTAGCATATTATACTACCTAGCAAAGGGTTGAAACTTAGTATATATGTACTAATTGAACTAAAGAAAGTTAGTGATGCTATTGGTATTGATTTTTTATTCCTAAAACCCGGAATTCAAGTAATTTACTCTCAAAATATACTGTCTTGACTGAAACTAAATATTATTTCATAGAAACATACAGCATAAGAGACTTTGGAGCAGAGCTATAAAGAAATAAGGTAAAATTCACTGGTGATACCTAAAGAGGAAGCAGTATATCACCAAGATTAAGAATATAATCTGTATAATCTGACAGTTGGAATAAAAGTGCCAGATACCACACATGCCTTTCTCTCTTTCTCTCTTTCCCTTTCTTCCTTTCTTCCTTTCCCCCTCCCTTCTTCCTTCCCTCCCTCCCT
>JAJEJO010000393.1:240031-272947 GCA_020662805.1 Glaucomys volans
CTTCTTTCTTTTCTTTTCTTTTCTTTTCTTTTCTTTTCTTTTCTTTTCTTTTCTTTTCTTTTCTTTCTTTCTTTCTTTCTTTCTTTCTTTCTTTCTTTCTTTCTTTCTTTCCCTCCCTCCTTCCCTTCCTTCCCTCCCTCCTTCCTTCCTTTCATTTGATGGCTTTTTCATTTTATTAAGCTCTCAGTTCAAAAGTCATTTTGTGTTCTATCAACTGCACTTGTATTAATCTGCCTATTCTTTGTGTCTCCCATTTGAATGTAACCTCTCTTAGGAAACACACTGTACTGTTCTTCTCAGAATTACCTGGTGTCCTGCAATGTGTATAATCAGAAAAATGAGAGATTAACTCCATTTATGTATGATCTATCAAAATGTATAAATTCATTTCTTCTGTCAAGTTCAACAAATCAGAACAAATAAAAATAATTTAAAAACAGTGCACTTAAAAAGAATCATAAAATTGAAGTGAACATGGAAAAATTAAGTACAGATTTATCAAAGAATCCAAAGATATTTTAAATGTATTTCCTGAGGAAAAAAAAGTTAACATTCTGAGTCAAAATGCATTGATGCTTACAGTATTTTTTATTGTAAATGATTACTTTTGTGGAATACCTCATCTGACTTAAGTAATAAAGTTTCTATTACATTGCAAAAAAAAATTATCTGGTGTCTGGCAAAGAGTAGTCACTCAATAAATTCTTGTTGCATAAATATATGGATGAATGAATCAATGACCTAGACAATAAAAAATTATTGAGTTAATGTACAATGAATGACCTAAATCAAGTCATTAACACAAACCTATATTAATTATAATAGTGTATACTCAACATGGTTGTTATGATGAGTAGATGTAAAGTGATTACAATGGAACTCTCAAAAAGTGATCAATAATTGTCAGGCTATGCCATCAGAACTTTGAGTCAGTGAGGAATAATTGCTGGGGACTAATGGACTCCTGTTTCTCAGGGTCAAAAGTCCTCATAATAAAGCATCCACTTTCCATCAACAATAAAATTGATATATGACAAACAAGAATTACTCCTTTGACATTCTCTGATGTATGGAGAAGTCCTTGTACGTAGAAGTTAGAAATGAGACATTTGCGAAAGTTTTGTTCAAACCAAAATTGGGGAAAGATAAATCAAACTAACAATATTATAAAAAAGTCTCAGGAATGATAATGTGAGTCTTGTAAATAAATATAGAGTAGAAAATTTTCAATATAAGTGAAATTAGAATTCTGCGAACTGCTTTATGAGAGGAAAAACTCAAATTGTTAAAGGAAAAATTTTAAGAACAGAGGTAGTATATTCAAGCAGAAACTAGATTATTGACAAGAAAGCAAAACAAGCTATTGGAATGTGGTGTGCATTTTTTTATGTATTTACAACTTTAAGAAAATATGTGATATAATCCATAGAAATGGATGGATAAGAATTTGTTACTTGGTTCTCTTACATATACTTGAGAGCCCCCATCATATTTTTACAGGAGAAAAATTCTGTTCAGGTATTTGTGTGGTGGGGATCTAAGAAGAAACACTGGACACTTTCCTCTGCATTTGTGTTGCACAAGAAATCAAGAGGCCTCTGTAAATGCCTGAACAATGGGGGAAAAGACCTCTGGTCAGTGTCCTAACCACATTTCTTATGAAGGCAGATGATCCTGTCCTTCCCATGATAGGCCAGAGTGAGGCAACCTTTAACTGAAAGTTAGAATCCACGTTCTTAAACTTTTCCATTTTTCTTAGAGGAATAAAGGGAAGGTGTGCCTGTCAGCTTCATTGCCTGTCCCCAGCTCCTACCATCTATTGCAGTTATTCCTCTCCCCTCTTGATTTGATATGATCCTGGAAATCCTAGACTCAGAAACCAAAAACTAGGGAGGGAATTTTCAGAGAGCAGTTTTGTTTTCTAGTTCTTTAGGGATTTCCTTCCAGAGAGAAGGGAATTGCTCAGGAACCTTGAAGCATTAATTTCTTTGCTGAGAATGGAGGTGATGGGAAAGAAGGTGAAAATAAAACATAAATAACATGCTGATTCAGATGCAGATGTTTTATATTCTATATTATATTGGGTAAGCTAAGTAGAAGTATACTTCACAGGAGTTAGGATTGTGATTTTGAGATTGCACAACTTAGATTCATATCCTGGGTTAACCACTTACTAGCTATGTAAATCAGAGTACGCTTTGAAAGCATGGGTTCTCAACTCATAATGTCCTTTGAGGATTGAGTGAATTAAATAGGACTGTGTCTGACACATAATACATGCTCAAAAAACGCTGGTTGCTCTTTATTCCATATTTGTTTAAATACTTCTGTTATCTAGTAAACATGTTGGAATGCCACATCTGTCTTAATCACCTCTATTCAGAAATTTGGAGAGATACAAAAATATCTTCTCATAGATGAGTGGAGCAAGGCTTCATCACCCTTATAATGTTTAAAAGTCTAATTCCAAAAAATCCTTGGATATTTACATTATTATTTTTAATTGGTATATACTAAAATTATCTGGGTAGATATAAACCTTTGGATATTTGATCATGCAAATGATTAAGAAGATCTCTTTTACTTTAATCTTTTTCATCAAAAAGTCAAAGCAAATAAATTATGTATGATCTTGATCAAACAAAACTCTTAAAAATTCTTTTCAGAATACAGACATTTAATACATATGATACCTCTTTACACAGATATAGATATGTACATACAGATATGTGGTCTCATATTAGATATTTATAGAGAATATACATATTATATTGTCTCTATCAGTATCTATCAAGAGGGAGAGATAATGGAGAGAGAGAGAATCACATTCTCTACTTTCCACTTTTTTTGGTTGTTGTTTTTTGTTGTTGTTACTCGGGATCGATCCCAGAGGTGCTTTACCAGTGAGCTCTACCCCGGTTTTTAAAATTTTTTATTTTGACATAGGTTATCACTAAGTTGCTCAGGGCCTCGTTAAATCTTGAGGCTGGCATCAAACTTGTAATCCTTCTGCCTCAACTACCCAAGTTTGGGGGATTACAAGTGTGTGCCACCATGCCTGGCTCCCATTTTGTATTTTCTATCATCTGGAAAAAGGACTAACAAGTCACAAACTCTTACTCCATAATTTCAGATTGACTAACTTAATTCAATATTTGTTACCATTTATGGTGCCTCAATCCAATTTGAAACTAATAAGTTATTGCTGGAAATATCTTCAAGTTCCTAGGGATTGAATTGTTAAGAAAGCTGGCATTTTTTCATGTGAGTCATCTATGGATTTCATCTTCAATATGTTTTTTTTTCTCAAGTAGAGAACATACATATTTATAATGAACAGAACTATAGAGCATTAGATGTTTTCAATACAAAAAGAATAAAGTAGAATTTAAATACATGTAAAGTTAAAAGGCCTTAGACCACTTCATTCAACTTGCCTTATTTTTATATTTCTTTTAGCAAAAAGATGCTTTCATGAATTTTGTCTAGATGTCCTTGTGATGTCATCACTTCTACTCTCTGTCATTCACAAAACCAGTGTAAAATATTCTATGAACAAAATTAATAAATAAAATTTTCTTATAGGTACTTGTTTCACAGGATTAGTCAAAACACACTTACATTAAAAGGTTCAATGTTTGCAACTAGTTTTTACTAGTTATGTGTTTGTAAGAAGAAATATGTTCAAGGTGTGGTTTCCAAATAATGTCCAGTAAGTTCAGTTGAATTTGTTCAGATAAATAATGCATAATCATTTAATTTAAATGTGTCCTAAGTTTAAGATATACCTCTATTAAAAGCAAAACAAATAAAAAAAAGGTTGTTGTTTATCTGACATTCAAATTTAACTGAGTGTTCTATATTTTTATTTGCTAAATCCAGTAACCCAATTTCAAATGATTGTATCAGCTAAATGTTCATCCTGCCTTTAGTTTATGTATCTCTTGTGCACATTTTAGCAAGAACAATCTAAAATGCCAGGCTTATTTGCTTCATATCCTTCAGGGATGCCTCATCTTTTCAAGTAAAGTTGAAATGTCTTGACTCTTTAAGGCTTAGTGTCTGTTATCAGTCTCTCTGTGCCTGCCATGGCAAGTGATTTTCAATTCCCTGAAAGTGTCTTGCCTTTTCCTCAGCTGCACCTTTTTAAGCTGTTGCCTCTGAGTAGGATGTTCTTTTATTCCTCACATAGCATGCAAAATCTACTCATCATTTAAGCTCAACTGCAATGTCTCTTCAACTAGAAAGTCTCCCTGGTTTGAGTGAGCATAGTTAAGGGTTTTTTTCAGCTATTTTTCTAGTTCTCTGTGTATCCCCCTATTGAATATATCATAATCCTCTGATTTTTAAGAACAGCTGTTAGCCTGTTTTCTTGTGAGAAAAAGTACATAGTAGTGGATACATAGTAGTGATAGATAGTAGTGAATTAATTCATGGTTTTGAAATAGAAAGGAAGTGGGAGAGAAAAGATGGAATATACTGTGAAATCTGCTTCATTATTAAAATATTTAAAATACTATTGAAACAGGAAAAATATTCTCATTTTCCTTGGTGTAGAAAGAGTAAAGAAAGATTCACTGAGTTATCAACCTTTGCATTATCTAGGATGAGTGCAAAGTAAAGTTTTTTTTTTCCATATCTACAAAGATATAAAAACATAAGTAGTTTGCAGAATCTTGTCATTTGTATTTTGCTCTTAATTTTTTTGTCTTTCCAAGAAAATTCTGTTCTAAATGATATGGAATTTCTTTGTAATTAATAATCAAATGTATCTGTCTCATCTCCAGGGAAGCTTTGAGTGAAAGAACCCCTAATTAACCGTCTGATTTACATCTCTCTGAGGTTCAAATTCTCTACTCCTGGAGTAGAAAGAGTAAAAGAAAGTTGACCAGATGTCAAAATTTAAAATAGATTATTTCTGAGATCATTCTGGATCAGATTTCTGCATTTCATGCCTAAATTTTAGCATCATCTCTTGCCATAATCAAAAGAAAGCACCAAACCACACATGATATCATGTTTCAATCAATTCAAATCAATGTAAATATCAACCATCAATTTCATAGTGTTGGTAATAATTTATTGACATTATAACAATACAGATTTTTGTTAACATGTAGTCTTTAAAGGTAAAGTATTTGAGAAAAGGAAATTGGCAAAGTAATTACATGAAGAAATATTAATGATTGCCTCTAAATATGGAAAAGTATGTCATCAATATACCAACTTTTAATTATATGTAATAATTAAATATACAATGTAGAAGTAGATTTCCCTTCCAGGTTAATGATAGCTTTTAATAATAGACTTTGGTTTGTTACCATTCCTGGAGGTTATTTTTTTTTCACTCCAAAATGCTATTTTTCTAAGCCAAGGTTGGTTGGTATTTATTTTCAGGGCAATCCTGCTACTAATTAATTTGCTACTATAAAATAAAAAGTCTAAAAGAAATAAGACTTTCTTGGTCTGAATTTCTTATTAGGCTGTTTTACTGCAGTATATTTAGGCAGATTCTCACCAGTTGCTCAGCAGCCTTTCTACAATCAATACCATAATAGACTTTCCTCAAGAATGTTAGCCCTTTCTTGCCACCTATACCTCTCTAATACTCCACCTGTTAATAATGAAACCAGTTCTTCCAATCATATTAAAATCACATGGGATCAGATATCAATTTATGATAGCTGCCTCAAGGAGGATCACTAAATATTCTTATGGCAGGATTCACACTCCTCCCCAAAATAGGTATCTCCTAGACAGACTTCTTATGAGAAGAGGAGAAATATATAACAAACTAATGCAGGCTGGATAGTTAAGAAAATACTCTAGTATGTGTGCTCTATCAACCAGAAACTTATTTTTCCAATTATATAATTTAGAGCCAGGCACCATGGTGAACTCCTATAATCTGGGTAGCTCTGGAGGCTGATGCCGGAGGATCCTGAGTTAAAAGCTAACCTCAGCAACTTAGGGAAGCCCCAAGTGACTTAGCAAGATCCTGTCTCAAAATAAAATATAAAAGAAAGGTTGGGGATGTGGCCCAGTAGTTAGTGTCACTGGATTCAATTCCTGGTACCAAAATAATAATTATTATCATAATAATTTGGGGGAGTGCAATACTTAATACTAAAAAAATCATCTTTGAGTAGCATCTGTGGGGATAAGGAAAACTTATTGTTTGCCTTTAAATCATATCACATATATAAAACAAGTTATACATACTTTAGGCATTTACAAAATAAATGTTCACAATTTATGCAAAATGATGACAACTCCTCTCCCAGTATAGAAAGCCAGTATGGAAACAAACAAATGACAAATAGGGATACATAAAGATAATCAAGGTAGGGAGGACCTAGGGTCCTGATGGACTAGGTTAGGTTGAAGAAAAAAATCACTTGTTTCTTCATTTGATCACTAATGGTACAAAAGGTAACCCCACCAGCACCTTTACCTTACTTCTTTCTCTTCTCCTTTGAAATAAAAAAAAATTACTATCATTATAAATGAATTTTTTTTGAAAAGCAGTCTGGGGAATGAAAGAAAGGGAAAATGCTACTGATACCGCCATTTACCGGTGATGAGTTCTGCTTCCTCAGGTGTTGAAGTATAACAACCAGAGAAGCACGCCAAGGCAAGCATATTAAACAGATTTTATTTAAAGGTAATAATACAGACTTCTCCCAGGAGGGAAAAGGGGGCCATGGCTGATGTTCTAGAATCCCAAGAAGTGAGCACATCCAACATCTTTTGTAGATTAGGGTCTCTTTTGTTCTCCTATTCTCTCCCCCATTTTCTCTTCCTGCCCACAGGACTAGGCCCTGGTGGTGCTTTGACAGGGCCAAAAAGGTGAGAACCAGACTGTAGAGGGAAGGGTCACAGGGAGGATTCAGGCAGGTAGGAGCCCAGGGGGCATTAATTAGCAATTCCCTGCCTGCAACTTCTTGGGAAGGGCAGTTAGGCTGGTAACCATGGTGACCAAAAGGGCTTTGGAGGTACTCATATTCCAATCTCCCAGGGATGGTCTCCAACTTCCCAGACTCAAATGGCCTTCATTCCTCAATTTGACCAGATTTTTTATTCTACATTAATTGCCTGTCCTCAATTCTGGCTTCACTACCATCATTTGAGAAAACACCAATAAAGGAGTAATTTACATGTTCTTGGATGCTCTTTAAATTCTTTTTCATACCTCAATTCTAGTACATGCAATATAAAATTATTGATAATGTAATTATGTTTCATATAGAGTTTAAACAAATTCTAGTTCAATTTCTTATGTTTACATTTAGCACTCAATAATTATTGATTAAATATAAAACATTTTATTTGGGAAGGAAGGAAGATCATAGTATATTTAACCACTTTTACTCATTCATTCTTCCTTTGTGTGTTTATCTAATACTCAAGGGAAAGTGGAGAATAAACATATAAATGGTATTGGTTGTGCTTTCAAAACAGTATGAATAGGTATGGATTATTAACTATAGGAAGAATGTGCAAGTGAAGATGTTCCTGATATTACATCTTGGAATTAAATATGTAGAGTATCCCTTTTTCTTAGGAATGCCATTAAATCTTCCATGAAAACTCACAACTATTCCATGAGAAATAAATGTGTGCTTAATTTAATTTTGTTTCAGTATGGGGAAACTACAATGGCATAGTCTTCTACCCTAAATGATAAAAGTTGTTGCAACAAAGAAGTTTAAAAATTCATGATTCTGGTTGATGGTTGCAGAAAGATGTGGCAGGTTGTTATGTTGCTTTCTCTTCTTGTAAAATATAGCAGTGATATGAGTGAAACTTTTTAAAACTTAGGTTTTTAAATTTTATTGTCAATATTAAGATTTTATGGAAAATAATTCTAATTTGTTACATAAAAAGACTGGTTTATATTTAGTGAATTTCTGAAAGTGGTGTGTGTGTTTGTGAGCATGCACATTAAAATAAAAAATGGCACCCAGGATTCACCACTGCATAGATGGGAGATTTCTAAAATGTAGGAAAAGTAGAGTTGAAAAGATGCCGAAACTGATTATTTAGCTTCATTTTAATCAACTGGGAGGAGCAAGAAATGGTCAGGAGAAGGGGGAATGGGGAAGAAAGAGAAATTATCTTCGAGCTTCTTACAAGCAACTATTTAAAGTAGATTTTCCCTAGCAATGCTCTCATTCTGTTTTTAGTGCTGTGAAATGAGACATCTAATCTTTTACATTTTTATGACAAAACTGTGATGATATTTAGTATATCATTCATGCAGTTATATATGTATACAGTTTTGTCATGGTTGCTGAACACAGTATTTTTTAAGGCTTTATAATAGTTTTTATGTTTCCATTTATCATTTGCAAAAAGATATTATTTGCTATGTGAGTTTATCAAAATTTCAAACAGCTCAGAATTTGGGGTTCTTATCTTGCATGTAAAACAACTTGGAATAGAAAATAGCTTGCTTAAAATTTGTTTTATAATAATTTATTTACAATAAGTGTGCTTCTAGTAGATGTATCACTAAATTTACTGAAAAATCTTAATATCATCAATTTCTGCTTGAACTACAAATATTTTATTTAGTCATTGATTTTGCATATTATATCAGTAAGACGAGTTGTACTTTAAAAATAACAAATCCACTTATAAAATTCAATGCTGGTTTCCCATTCAATGCTTATAATTTTAGATAGAAATATATGACATAAACATAAATTTTTATATCAACATGCCAATAAGTTCAGAAAGTGTATATTTAAATTCTCAGTTGCATTTTCAAATTGGTATATGTTTAACTGATTCATAATTTTAAACAATCTGTTACTTGTATCACTGATCTTTTTCTTATTACTAATATGAGTTTGTTTTCACATTTCGACATCACAAAAACCTGGGCACAGGTTATACCATTCTTGCATTGTCATGTCATGGTTTAAATGCCAGACTATATTACATTTATTTAATAAGATAAAATGCAATGATTGAATATAGTTTCAATTTAAATGCAATATTTTAATTAGTTAATTTAATTAATTGAAAGTATTTGTATAACTACCAATTTAAACTATTAGACACCAAACTATACAGATTTTAGGATACTGGAATTAATAATGTCGAAATACAAAATACTTTAGCTATTTTCCCAAATACAACATGCTTAATGTAAATGGTAACATCTAACATGAAATAAATCATGGCATTGTTTTACTTCACACACATGAGATTAGTTTGCAGATGTACTCATATATTGGTGTTTTTCTCTATAAATTTCATTTAAGTATTATTAAATAAAGACAGAAAATAAACCACAAATAAAATTGCACATATACTAAAATTTCTAGAATATTTAAATGATGACTTGAATAGAAGTACTGCATAATAGTATTTAGATTTTTTTTTGTATTTTGTTTTGCATATATAGTCTTCTCTTGTTTTGCTTATTTTCATTTTAAATATTTAATGAACATTGTCATTACATATTATTATTTTGTTAAACATTCATGCAAATGCTTTCAATGAAACACAAAGGAAGGAACAGAATATATGAATCCAATTTAGATAAAAAATGTGCCAAACATAAATATATAATGTCAACTTTTCTGAATATGAAATTATCTTTAATGTGTTTTTATATAGTTGTATGTTTTGAAGTATCTTCCTTTTTTCTCCTGTTCCTCTATGATGAGTTAGACAATAATTACAAAGTGGCAGAGCATAAAATTTGAAAACAATCCACAAGTCCTAACATTTTAAAAAAAGGAATTTCAAGTTGAATTCTGATATCAGGTTTTATTTTGTACATTGTCTAAATGATACATTCAGACTTATTCTTAGTCACTTGCAGATATATTACTAAAATAAAAAAGGCTTCAAAACTAAATTTTCATTAATATATAATCAAATCCAAACAATATTGTATGCAATATTTTTGAATAAATTTCCTAATTTACAAGTATAGCATATCATTTTCCATTTTCATAATCTCAAATGTGACATATAATTTTGATTCATAGAAGCATGTTTATATATGTAAATCATTTTATTTTATTTTTGTTATTTTGGGAAATGTTTTGTTAATTAATATTTAAACATTATGTTTCAGATCTGTTTTTATATTGTAAGCATCTTATTCAAAATATATCTCAAGTAATTTAATGACAGGATGATCTAATTGTGATGAATTGCATCTTGTATGTACAATTCAATTTCAAATTAAGAATGAATTTTCTGAATGTACATTTTCTTTCATTAATTTGATTTATTTGTCTTGTATGCATATAACTGTGTCAATCAAAGACAATGTTTACATAATTGTGCAGTATACTTCATTTGGATAAGTTATATATAGTTAATGCTGGATTGTCTCTATACATAATTCTAAAACTTTTCCCAACATTGACATTACTTCATAAAACAGTATGTATGCAAACATTTTGAGTGTAACTATGTTGTTACATCATGAATTTTGATGATTCAAAAATCTGTGTTTCATACACTGACAATTTAAATTGACAACAATATCATTATTCTAAATTGGTTTAATTACGAATAAGTTTGTACACGTATGTCATATAATTGTATGGTGATGGGTGATTTTATTGCTTTACAAAGGAAGTCAATATTATTACTTTTTAATTCCACAATATGCATCAAGCATATCTATTTAAATTTAGATGCACTTCAAATTCTGCTGTCATTAAGTCACATCTACTTTTCATCTTACAAAAATTTGAACATCCTAGTAAACTCATCTCACACTGACAAAGTTTAATGTTTGACAATAGCAACAATATTTTGAAGAGATTCTTACTTATGCAACTAAATCTTCACTTTCCACACTTATCAAACTGCTTTTTGTGAAAGTTAAAAACAAAATTATCAGTTTCCTCTTCCTTTTTGGAATTAATTTTTCATTTATGTCAATATGAAATGTGACTTTGCTCTGGCAAGAATGATAATCATATTTCATGTTTGTTTATCATTTTTGTTATTGCTAATATGATTTTAGTCTTATTGAATTCATTCATTCATGTAGACTTTCTTTTGGTGAGTGTTTCTTGAGCATCTGCTATGTGCTAGTCAGTGCTGTAGATGGTAAGAATCCAACATTGAATTAGCATATACAAAAAATTCAGTCTTCAGGGAACTTACATTTTAGTATGGGAAAGGAAAGAATATGATGTATATTAAATCATGAGAACTGGTTAGCAAAATACTTGACTGAAGTACACATCTGATTAGATTATGGTTATTGAAGAAATGGGATTTCCATTCTTTATTTTAGCATTAAATCCTGTCCAGTATTCAGGTTAAGAAAATAGTACAGAATCAGTACCACCTTTGGTGGAAATTATACTTCTGAAGCTGAAGATATTTTTATTTGTTCTTTTGAGATATACATGACAGTATAATGTATTTGACAAAGTATACATGGAGTATAACTTATAAGTAGGATCCCATTCTGTGGTTGTAAATTATGTGGAGTTACACTGGTCTTGTATTCATATATGAACACAGAGCTGAAGATTTTTGACGTTAGGATCGTTAGCAGATCCCAATTTAAACTCTACTAAACATCAGTTCTTGTTCCCATATTTGATCTGGAACTTTGTTTATCCCCTGGGAGTTTCAAGAAAATAGGTATTTGTAATTTGTTTGTAGGTTTGGGGTGATAAGTTACAGAAGCAACATAAGTCTGTTCTCAAGAATTACCACAGAATTATTGACTAAAATCCAAGAATTTTATTGAGATTAGTCATACTGACTCATGATGAAATATGGTAATTCAGTTTACCTCCTTGTTAAAGGTAGGAATACTTATGTTTGAGACAAAGTAAGATTTTATTATTTCTCATACTTTTAGTTTTTTAATTAGAAGCTCATGTTTGTAGTTAAATCACTTTCTTTTAAAATCTGAAAGCCTGGCAATTATGAAGAAGATATAAAAATATAAAAATATTAGTTTTTCATTTGGCTTTCACATGTTGTTTCAAAAATGGGTTGCTCAATTAAATTTCTAGAAGCACAATATGGAACAGTTTTCATAGTAATGACCATATGGACATCTCACATGTACAGTTTATATGAGATCAATTTCTGCTTGTTAGTATTTTAAGTAGCTATTTCTTAACCATGTGATTAAAGTAAATCCTTAGTAAATATTATCTTAGCAAATATCACAGGCTGATTTGCATAACCATCATGAATTTAGTACATTCTAATCTTCACAGACTACCTTGGGTAAATATTTAATAGTAGTTTTTTCTGATTGATGTTTAAAATATATTAACATTGAAAATAATCTGTTAATTGTCATACCTCATTTACCTATGTTTCCCTCAAAGGATAATCATCATTTAATTATTTTGATTTTTTATATCAAATTCATACAGAATATGATAATTCAGGCTGGAAGAATTAGCAGAGATGTATTTTTTTTTTTTGCTTGCCCATCAATGAGGGGCCCCATTTCTTTTCTTCCTTTTTGAGTTTAAGGCAAAAAGCAGAATTACTAGTCTCCTATTCACATGCCTATAGCATAAGAGAAAAAAAAGATAAGGCAGAGCATTCTCAAGTCATATTAAGTAGTATTGCTTTTTTCCTCTTTTTGAATGGTCAAAGTATCTCTGTGCATGTTAGTCTATCTAATTAAAAATTATGGAAATAATTTTGAAATTTTGAAAAAGGTATATAAAAATATATACCACTCATTGGTTTTAAAAAATATTCAGGAGTTTTCTAACCATCACCTAACTATGATTCCTAATTAGTAGTTGCATCTCCAAAGTTCAGTGCTTTATCTTGTTAGATGTCAAGATTTTTTAAAATATATCCTCATTCACTTTCATGTTTCTATTATAAGATTACCTCTTTATTACATAACAATCATGTACTACCAAGTATGATCTTTTAAAAAAATTTAAGTGCAAAGAAAAAGAGGATACCAACTTGGCATTGTGAATAAATGTTTTTGAATTATAATAAAACCTTAGTAAGGATAATATAATATACTTAGTAAGTATATCATATTATATATATAATTATATCTTAGGGTAATATGCATATGGTAATATATACACACAGATGTAAATAGACACTTATGTACACATGGTGAAATGCTTATGAGATATTTAGAAATCCCCAGTCATTATTTAGGACTAATATTGTGTGAATACAAGTTACATATTGACTAATAATTTCAACCACTTTTAAATTAAAAAAAAAGTTCAAAATTGGTTAATCTAAAACTTCATTTTGAAATAGTGAAAATATTGACTAATCTTTTTAAAATACATTAAATTTCATAATATATAAAGCTCTGACATTGAATATTTTACTATGTTGGAGGCTTTCTGGCAAATGAGGTTAAGATTGATATTTACAGTAATTTCAGTCTCATTTTTTCATCATTTTGTTTTGATTTTTGTTTTGATTTTAAATATTCTTTTTTTCACTTGCTTGTCTTAAAATAGAAAATTCTGATATCTTTCCCAGAAGTCATGAAAAGATATGGTACAGAATATTCAAAGCATACTTTTGAGTAAAGTGTGGTTGCATAGTTACCATTCTGTCAAAACCCGTCACTTGCCAGGCATTTGTTTCCAAAATTCTTGTGCAGATTACAAAGAAGAAAAAGGTTGATTCAGGGTCACATAAAGTGTTTACTCTTTCACTCCCCTTTGTGCTTTCAAGTCAAAATGTATTGCATTCTGTATGTGATATTTATCTATAGGTTGATTGATATAAACAAACCTACAGATCTGGTGTCCTTCACATTTTAGTGGCGTATTTGTGTTTTGCCTCTTCATGTTGATTATTTTTAAGGTAATAGAAGAGAATATAATTTATTAAACTTATCAGAAAATTTAAACAACAAAATTTAAAAGAAAGAGTTAGCATCTAGTGCTACTGTGTCCCACAGGTTCTTCTACATTGACCCACACTACCTCCACTGGTGAGTTAGAGGAGCATAACAGGACTACCACTGGTGCTATTGCTGTTGCTAGCACACCTGCAGATGTTACTGTATCCAGTGTTACAGCTGTCACCATCTATAGACTTTCCGAGGAACAGCGAATGCAAGTTACGAATCTCAGAAATTCAGGTCTGGACCCCAACACGTCCAAGGATGGGCTCGCTTCTCATCAAGCAGATACACAAAGTACAAGGAGAAGACCAAGAAATGCTGAACAGATAGAAAGAACTAAAGAGCTTGCAGTTGTTACTCATAGAGGTATTGGATGTTATTTTACTTGTGCCCATTTAGTTACAGAAAAAGATATTTTTGGTAATGATTCTAATTAGAGAATGAACTAAAAGAGAGCCTTGATGTAGAAAGTGAGAGTTCAAAGTAGCTAAACAATAGAGGTAGTAAAAGACAAAGCAGGAATAATTTGGAAGTAGAAAAATTAAAAACAATTTAAAAAGTGCAATGTAAAAATTGGAGTGGGTGGGAATAAAATAGAAAGACTATTAAAAAGGATAGTAAAAACTAATAGTAAATATCTCTTGTTACATATCATTTATGTTGTTGAGGTAACAGAAAAATGAAGTAGTCACTTTCCATGAATAAATGCACATATTTACACAGGAATTTATCACATGTAGTGATTTTCCATGTTTGCATGGGAATTTTATGTCATACATGCTAATTATACTTGAGAAAAATAGTATTTTGATTGGAAAAAATGGAAACACATCTGGTAATTGTTTTATGTGGTTTAGCTTTTTATTTCTAAATTATCAATTGCCTGAATCATATGAATGTACTGAAAGCAGGTATCTCATGTTGGAAAGAAAACAGTGATTAATTGTTAAAATAACTCCAAAATTAAAACATGCCTTAACTTCTTAATCTGTTTTTCAGAGAAAAACACCACAGAACTAAATCATATGTGATAATTTATACTCAGTAAATATAAGTCTACCTTTTATAAAATTAGGAAGTCAAGCAAACATGTTTTTTTCTGTTTCTTAATGGCGAGTTACATAGAGTCCTTTAGGGAAAATCTAGTGTCAAAAATAAAAGTGTTCATTTTTATCAATATATTCATCATTGGACACATTAATTTATTGAACATATTTCAAGTATAAACTATTCCATTTCCAACTCATCCTCATATATTCTTTCAACTGGCTATAGTTTATGTAGTGTAAAGCTTAAAGAAAAATCAAGACATATTTTACTTAAGTTAATTGAAAATCATACAAAAATGTTTTAGAAACTCATTTCCATTAGAATTTGTACTGACTGTGTTACTTTGATTTTCTTTAATAGGCATATTCTAAAATGAGTTTTTAGCAGGTGGTAGTCTGACATCATCTTGCTTCTCTATTTGTTTTAAAGGATTAAACTGACATCATTTCGCTTCTCTATTCATTTTTCTACCATGAATATTGCAACTCATAAGAATATAAGAATAATACTAAAATTAATAATTTAATCAAGTAGACAGTTTCTTCTTATTACTAGGAAATAAAAATGGGTAAAAATTTAATAAAATATTGATTACGAAGCAAAAATTATCTCTTCACTTTGGAAGATTTTATGAGCTAGCTAAAATTGACAAACTACCCAAAAATTATTTTATTACCCACCGAATAGACATAGGGTAATTTATTAAATAAGTCAATTGTAAACATCAACTATAATGTGATTAGTGCCATCATATTTTGTGAGAAACTCTGTAATTAAAAATTAATATCTTATAGAACTTGGGATTGTCAATTGGTTTTGTTAATTAAAAGATGAAGAGATAGTAATACATTATCAGATTATATAAAGTAATTTGAAAATGGTTAGCATAAAATTTTAAGGTATTTTCAAATAAATTTAAATTAAATATTGAGTGCTTCCTTGATAAATTCCAAACCAGTGCTCATGATTTCTTAATCACCAACATAATCTTTCAATGCAGTTTGAGAACCCACACCTCTTTCACATTTCCCCATATTTTTTTCTAAAATATTGTTTCTGAATGTAGTACTCATTCATTGGTGTCATTTATTTTGGATAAAAATTTTTCGTATATTTAGGTAATATGCAAAATACAATATGAAGAACACTATGATTGTTATATTTATCATTCACAGTGAATTAAATTATTACAATTTATCAAATCACTATTTTAAATAAAAATGGTCCTTCTGTTTCTTTCTTCAGTAACCTATTACTATTTCAATGATTTCTGCTATTTATCTATTATGCTTTAGAGCAAATCTATTAACATTATGGAGTAAAAACTATCACTATTAAGGGTAAAGGAAATATATGATCCTCTTTGTGTTGTTTAATGTTTTAAAAGCCTTCAAAATGTAGCTTTAATTTCAGACATAAAACAATCTTAAGACTTGATTCCTAGTGAGTCTAAATATCTAAATTCGAATTTAATGACATCAGAACAGTGTTCTTTAAAAAAATAATAATTACAGTTTAAACAACATGCCTAAAGTATTTAATGAGTACCAACTTTTCTTCTGTGGGAAATAATGGACACTATATGATCCCTTCTTTTGAAGAATGAAAGAGAATTGAAAACAGAGAAAATCATCTTTGTGGTACAAGGAAATTTTATTAAATTCATGGTCGATCAGAGTGTACTAAAGGACTTATCAGATATAAATAGGAATTAGTTAAATCATTTTTAAAGTAAGAATCAGATATGATTAGAAACCAATCACTTAATTTTTCCATATATTTAGAAAAATATTTCTTATTCTTCTAATCCATTCTCTACAAAGTAGTCAAAATGACCTTTAAAACATTAAAATTGATCATATCATCCCACTTTTAAAGCTTCCTGTGATTTCTCAATAACCTTAGGGATAAAGCTAGTATTTGCTGGTGATTTGACAACCTGTATGGTTTGTTTTTTTGCCCTTACTCCAAATTCACCTCATACAGCTCCCACAATCATCGTATTTTTAGCCAATCAGAATTTGTTTGTAAAATACACCATGTTCTTTCCTACACTGAGCCATTCTCATAAGTCATTCATTCTGTCTTTCAATCAGATCATCCTAATTCCCTTTCCAGAATTTATTTATTACCTCTAGGAAGATTAGATCTTCCACTTAAAATCTGCCATTATAACCTGCACTTTTTCTACCCTTGTAATTATTAGTCCTATGGCTTTTCCTGTAAATTTTAAGCCCTCTAAGAAAAAAGTGCCGGGTCATGTAGTTATTCATGCTGCATTCACAGTTGCTGACCCATAGATGCAAATAGAAAATCCACGTTAAACTAATTAATAAATATTCACAATGTAATTATCTAAAGGATTCACTTAAATTATTCATGACTTTATATTATCTTATCAAATATAATGAAATACCTATATGCTTCAGTATTAAAGGTGACTGTGTACTTCACTTTCTCACAGTTTAATACTTTTTAAAACGTATTTTCAAAGGCCACAGTATTTTTATGAACCCATAGAAATATGTTGCTCTTATTATATTACCACTTCAAAATTCACAACATGAAATAGTATGCCTGTCTTATAGCATTTGTATATCTATAAAATCAAAAGAAATTTATAATCAAGCACAAGTAAACTATAAACTCAATAAATTTAATATAAAATAATTGATGTATTATAATAGATGTTTTATAGCTGACATTAATTACCATCTAAAGCATGAATATGATAATGATTAATATATTAGAGATTCCTTTGATGTCTACAAATCCATGCTTATTGCACTCTGAGAATTTAGTATTTTGCATTTTTTTTATTCACACTGTAATTAAACTTTCATTTTAGAGTTTTTCAATCATTACTAGTTCATAATTTGTTTTCAATAATCCATGGCAATTAAAATATTTTAATGGACATCAATATTAATATGAACACAAAGAAAATATAGAAACTAAACTTGCATATAGTATTTGGTACTTGGAACTTTTTATGTATGTGAATTCAAATCTGTGTGTTAATTTCTGAAATTGTCAGCTCACTCTATTTCATGTAAGTAACAGCTGTGAAATTAATGAATAATCTGAAAAAGAACCTTGGGATATTAGTGAATGATCTGTATAATCCTCTATTGGGCATTATTCCAATTAGTGTCCCTATTGAACTATAATGAAAACATCAGTAATTCCACTTAAATTAGCTTAAGATAAATTTTTCACTTTCTACTTCTTGGTAATAGAAAACCATTCCAAGTTTTTTTTTCCATTTGAAAAGAATGTTTGACCATTGAGGTAAAAAGAAATAGAAAGAGAAAAAAGATTAATAAATAATGTTTGTTTAGATCTTCTTGAACCTCTAGGTTAATATCAGATTACACTATACTATATCAATGTCTGTTGTCCTGAAAATGAAAATTCAGCTTTTATTGGCTAGCCTTTAAAACACTTTTCCCACCAACCATGTATCAGAGCCTATTCAGGTCACTGGAACTATTAAAATTCAATATCCATATCTGTAAAATAGTTACTGGAATATCATATTATTATACCAGGGTTACTGTGAGGATTAGAGGATTAAATGTGAAAGTGGGAGGAGGTACCAACATATCTCAGTTGTTTACACTCAATGTAAATTATAAAACCAAGTTGCCCTCTGTCAATGTTAAGTCCTGTGATCAGAGAATGAACAATACCTCTATGCCTGAGAGTTATCCGCATAATTAAAAAAAATAATTAAAATTATTGTAAGAAACACTTCCCTAGCATTATTTTTTAAATGTTGATGAAGTGCAGTGAAAGGACTGATTACTTCTGAATGTTAAAGTCAAGGAAGATTGCACAGAGGATATTTGAACTAATCATTGTAGGTTGAATAAAAGTTTAAAACCGGTAAATTTTGTTTATATTACTAAGGTCCATAGAAAATGCTGGATATTTGTGTTGAATAGCAATAGGAGTCTATTACCAAAATAAGTAAATGAAGCACTCAATTATGTTTAGAGGAAGAATTTCACTAACATAAGCAAACCTAAAAATAATTGATATTTTTGACTTACAAAATATCCAGATGTTTAAAATTAGGTAACATATCTAACCATATTTTTAAATTAATCAGGAATTTTTATTGCTTTAACTGTAAGATCTCTTTTGAAATTATTTCTTAATGTTTATTTAAAATACCCTTTTCAATTATTCCTTAAGTCCTTATTTCAGTATTATAACCCTAAATGATTTTACCTCAAAGATGACCGAAAATAGAAAAACTTATGTAATAATAGGTCTAATATATAGTAATAAAGTATCTTGTATTTCTAGATTAATCTCTTTTAAAATTAAATCAGACTTTTGAGATTATTTATTGTATCACTGCTATTTGATGGAGGAAATTGTGGTAGGCAGAGATTGTATGAAAACCTAGTTTATGTATTTCTAGAGGAGTATTCATTTACTCTTTCACTAATTCAAGACTTCCTTAGTGTCTGATGCATTCAAAACTTTGTATTAAGTGTTGTTAAGATAAAAGTAATAACATGAATCATAAGCTTAATTGGTAGTTCTTCCTCAAGAAGTTATTAGTCATAGCAATTTAAAAACAATAATTAAAAAGTGCTTTATTTCACATAAATTTAAAATTTATCTTCTTAAGGATTGTAGTAGAAAAATATTTGTACTTTTTTCAACATGTAGACAATTTCTGTCAGGTGTTAATGTGTAGTCCTGGTAGTTCCTTTTTAAAGTACAAAATATGCATATACTTGTCTGAAAATTTTCCAATATACATAGATAATAATTATTAATTTATTTTTATTTTGCTTTTCAATAGAAATTTAACCTAGACTACCTTGTGGAGTCACATATGAAGTTTTCTATACATTACCATTGTTTGTTTGACTGTGTAGTCAATTCTTCCACAGTATATTTAATGTTAACATTCATATCAATAAAGTATTAACTTGGTAAGTAAAGTAATATGAAATTATGTATAACTGATATTAAATTTGATGTAGATTTTTATTTCAAAGATAGAGCTTAAAGGAAATATAAGCCAAGCATGGAGGTGTATTCCTGTAATCCCAGCAGCTTGGGAGGACAGAGGCAGGAGGATTGCAGGTTCAAAGCCAACCTCAGAAATTTAGTGAGGCTGTAAGCATCCTAGTGAGATCCTGTCTCAAAAAATATTTATATATATATTGGCCTGGGTATGTGACTCAATGGTTAAGTGCCCTTGGGTTCAATCCCTGGTACCCACCCACCCCCCAAAAAATAGGAAATGCAACCTAATCATCAGTTTTTAAATGAGCAGTACATTATTATTTTCAATTTTAAGAGAAGAATGGTTATTTCAGCATTAAAAAATTCATTTAATGTCAGCAGGTTTATTCCAAACAAAAGCAGGAATTTTTCATTTTTATCATGTTTTATTTTTTCAAGTAAGCTTATTTTAATGTTAATAAGATTCTAGAAAAAGGAGAAAACAGCACACTATTAAATGATTTATTGGAGAAGTCGAGATTCTATGATTAGCACCAAATTTGTTTCAAATACTAGATAGAAACTGTTAATATAACAAAAACCCTAGTGTATGGGGTATAGTTCTTCAGTGCCTACTATGCCTCCATCAGTAGATTATATAGTCACATGTAAAATATATTTTAAATATATTTAAGTATTTACAAGTAACTAATACTGTTTTCAAAAATTCTATTAATGCTTTTTTTAATTTTGTTTTGTTTTAAGCTACATAAGCATTATCACATTGAAAAAATTAATTTATTGGTAGTTACTTAAATATATCTTGGTGGATACTGGTTGATGTTTATCTAATAATCATTATTAGGGTCTTATTGAGTATTTTGTCCCTTGCTAGATGTGTTAATTCCAAAGAACATTAGATGCTGTCTCCATTCTCCAGGGGAAGTTGTAGAGGTAGGATTACAGAGATTAGTTATTGGTCAATTATAGGAGAATCAACAGACTGAACATGGTATCTAGGTGAGGATGAGCTGTAGTTTTAATCAAGCATGTGATACAATGCTACCACATGTCCTCTGACATAGGTTGTAGAACTTAGTGTGTGGAACCACAGAATAATACAAAGCAGTTTATAATAAAGAAGATTCTCCTACCATTGGGTTTTGTTAAAATATAAATTGTGTGCTTTAGGAAGTAGTGAATTCCTAAATCAATAATAAGACATTCAAACATAGGTTGATGGATGGACAAATTGGGTATTCAGTTAGCATCTTTAAATATCAATGAATGCTTCAATAATGTGCTTCTAATGCTAAAAGTTCTGATTTTATTTGGTGATATCATATGTTAATTAAGGTAATAACTATCACCCCATATTTTCCCTTGTTATTTCAGCTGAAAAGTACTAATTTTTATGGTTGATTATTTAATTTTATAACTGACATAAAAACAAGCCTAAGAAGTGATCAATACTACCATCAAGAAATTTCAGAGATTGACAGTGAGTTTATGCTAAATGTGAACTTAGCCACCTGTACATTTTTCCCTGGGCCCAGTCCAACTCTATAACTAAAATTCCAAAAGTTTTTCATTTAGGTTCTAATTCTAACTGGTCTTTTAGGCAGTATTATTTCTAAGAACAGCTGAAAATGTTATTCTTACTTTTGTCACTGCCTAAATTTCTACAATTTATTTATTCATTCAATTTCTTTCTTGCTTCTTTTCTCTCTCTTTTATGTATTTTTCATTTCTCTAATTTTTCCTTCTATCTGTCCTCTCCTCTCCTCTTTTCTCCTTCTCTCTCTCGCTCTCTCTCCACCAGTTGGTGAATATACAGTACTGAAGAATGCTATGCAGAACCTCCTTCATAGAACTTTTAAGAGGGAGAGAAAAAGACAACTATACAAATATATCTGATGATTCAGAATGGAAAATCAAAACAGGTTGTGTGAATGTGTGTAGCTATCTAGGTTTGGATGGTCAGAAGAGACCTCTGAGGAGTTAAAATTTAAACTGAAGTCTAAATAATAGGGAGGAGATATGCATGCCCATGATGGTATGCTCTGCCATGTTCTGTAGTCAGGAGAAAGTATACCATAGATTGAGTTAATACATTAGTTAGAAAGAACTTGAGTTTTACTTGAGAAAAAGAAAGCCTAGTACTCCTATAATTGAGTGCACAGGGTGGAGAATAATGTAGATTAGGTGGAAATCATAGGGAGGAATAAATAAACCCTTTGACTCTGAGGCCTTGGTAAAGGACTTTATTTTTATCTAAGTACTGTTGGACTTTGATATGGAAATTATGTTTTCAAGTGTACATAAATAAATAACATTTACAAGAATTTGAAGAAGGAATTTGAAGTAAATAGGAATAGGAAAGCAAATTAGTAAAATATCCAGAGGTGAAATTAACAGTCGATAGTGACATGGTGTGTATACATTAGATGCTTTTCAAACCTCACTGTGGACACAAATCATCCAGAAGTATTGTTGAAATGCAGATTGTGACTTTATGATGTTGAAGTGGGATCCAAGAGCCTGCACCTCCTGTTAAGTCTTGAGGTTATGCTGGTACACAGTGGCAAGAATTTAGATAAGGGTGATTATAATTTACAGTGACACATATGAAACTCTGTCCACTCCCAGAGAAATATTTTCTCCACTCAAATAATAACAATATTGATAAACTATCTTGATAAATTCCTTAAGATTGACTCTAAAGATGGAAAATTCATGAGCTAAAGGGACATTTAAAGGCCAGATGCATTTTTAGACTAAACTTGATGATAATTCTTCAAACCTTATGAATGAATGAGCTGTTGTTTACGTTCATTATTTTACTGGAAGAATGAATGCATGTGTGCCTGAATGATGAAATAAATGCCAAGTCGAATTTTAGCCCATGATTTTAAGTGTGTCCCTAAATTCTACACCTTCAAATGAATACTATTTAAAATTGTGTTATGTTATAAAAGAAAAAATAAACCACATGTTTTGGTTTTCCTTTACTAACCATATTTATAATCTCTGAAAGTCTAAATGACAGATAAAAGTAGAAAATAATGATAATAACGACACAAAAATCAATTATCAAATAGAATTTCTCACACATGAAAATTTAAGCATTATATTTTTATTTTATATTAATGGCTAAACTTGATTTTACCTGTTTGAATTCCCATATCCTTATTTATGAGACTGACGAATATATTTTCACAGCATATTAAAGTATAAACAATAACAGATGGGAGTATTTATTACTTTTAAAATAACTATTTACATGATTCTTATAAGAACATTTTCATTTAGTAATTATTCATTTGAGATATAAAAACTTGGATGTTGTTAAAATAAGGAATTCCCAATATTTGGGGGGTATTACATAGAAATATTGAGTATATATTTCATGACCAATATATACCGACTATATATTTGGGTTTTCAAACCCAAAACCTTTGGGTTTTTTTTTTTTTTTTTCATTTTTCTCTTGACTTTTCCCTTCTGACATTATTCTGTGAAAATTGTGCTCAGTGTTGACATCTGTAACAATTCAAAAAAAATCTATTCCAGAATTGTGCCAATTTATTATTTAAATACATAATTTTTATTGGATATCATTCTCATTTTCTATTGCATTACTCTATTTCATCACATTGGAAAAATTAGGGAACATCATTCATAAGAGTAAATATATTGTTCTGTTTCTACTTCTTTTACATTTTGTTAAGTAATTAATTTGGGGGAGAAAAAAGAGAAAAAGTAAAACACTATAATTTACTTGTTAACAAGTTATGTAGTTTAAAAGGTATTAGATAAAAATACTTTGAATGCCTGAGAACTTGTATGACAATATCATGCAATTTATTTTCTATCCAAATGACAAATCTACAAGTAATCATTTTAGCATTTTTATCCAATGCTACTCTTCAAAAGTATGCTTTTGAATTAGCCCTGTGTAGAGTGCAGAGATTTTAAGAATTTCTGATAACCCAGTATTTTACTGATCTTTAAGTAGGTTTTTCAGGAAACCTACATTTTTTTTACTTTAACTCCTTTGTCCCATAGTAATGGCTTTATTTTATATATTTTTCCTAATTCTTTACCAATTACTAGGCTCACCAATATTATCCAGATGCTGGTAGTTTATTCTCTATATTAGAATATATTTGTTATTTTTAATCAAATGGGAAAATAAGAAAAATCATAACAACATGCATTGAACTGATCAAAAAGGATAGGTTAACTTTAAAGATCAGAGATGAAAATGGTTTTATGTGTAGCTGATTTCCTCAAATCATAACAGAGCTTATTTTACCTGTGAATGAAATGATCACAGTAAATGTGATGTATATGACTTTTAAATCTTTTTCCTTGTTAAAATATTTTGAAGGGGCTAGACGTTCTATTTGTGCTCAAAGCTAGTGCCAAAGCAGACTCCTCTGCCTTTTGGAATAGAAGAAAATGGCCCTGTGTTAAAGACATTTTTATCTTGTTCAGAATTATTTCAGGGCATTTTCACCCACTTTTGCAACAAGCTGCTTTTCTTGCATGTAGTTTTCTAGAGCATATGGCTGCCCTGCTGTGCACAGAGTGAAATCACACAATTAATCTTTACAATTTTAGGAAGAGCAGAACCTTCATATATGGCAGAACAGCATGGTGTTAAGTTTGGGGTGCACTGCATGTAATATTTTCCTCTTCACAATTACATCACTTATATTCTAAATTTTGGACTATTGTTTTTTCTTGGTAATGCTCTCTCTTCCTTTAAAATGTTCTTTAAATGGCGTTTCTTCATGATATCAATCAAGATTAAAGTGATAGAGATTTCTCAATTGATTTTATCTAGAGCCTAGATATTTTTTACTGAGTAAGTGCACATTAAAGAAGAAAAAAGTTCCGTCAACTCTCCTGAACTTTCCCATTAGAAAGGAATGTAGCCAAAGGTGATTTTACTGACAACTCTAGATGATGAATTAAATTTCAAATAGCAGTTGACTTAAGCTGCTCCATTTTAATTCGTGTGTTCATACTCTTAAAAGTACCATATTATGGGACTTCAAGTCATGAGATTATACTTGGTGCTATGGGAAAATGATTAAAGTCTTTATTTGATATCAAGTCCAGTCAATGGGGTTTCTAAACCACATTAAATGAAAGCACACTTAAAATCAGATATTTCTAATAATATAAAATTTTATATCAGCGTTGAATAAATGAGAATAGGATAAATTAATCCTATTTGTTTGTAGTTTTCCAAGATATACACTTGAGAATTCTAATTGAATATGTGGAATGATATTATTCATAGTTAAATGTTGGCACAGATGTTAGTATTAAATTGTCCAAGTCAAATGAATGAACATACTATACTAACATACATATGGCCTTGGACAATTGACCTAACTTTTCTCCATTTTCACATGAAGAGAAATAGAGGAACTGATTTCACTTGCTAATTTTGTGATTTCAATAACAGGTAGGCATAGGGTACCCAATGTCTTATTACATACTGCCAGAAAGTGGGTCTCTCCTTTTCTGGAGCCTTTATAAGACAATATACTCTAGTATAAAAATCTTGCAAGGTAAAGATAAATGAGAACAAATTAAGAAAAAGATTAGTTTATATTTTAAGTCTTAGGTACCTCATTTACCTAAGGATAAAAGTTTAGAGTAATATTACATCATTAAAGTAAATCTTAACCAACTCCAATCAGTGAAATGTTGAGGTACCCTATGTAATAAAAATCTTGATCTTACTTTAATCACTAAAGAGCATGTTAGAAACAGGTATATATGATTCAATTTAACGCTATTAATAGTGCTGTCATATGTAAGTTGTACCAAAGTCATTTACAACATTCAATTCATTTTGAATTTTTGTGAAATTTGCATTTTATCTTTCCCCTAGTTTCACAATTCATTTATACTTCAAATTCAGTAGAATTGAATTCATTTAACTTTCTTTTCAATCCCCTCTCTTCTGGTGAATTCCCTCTGCTTCTTTGGAAAACAATTGCTAGAAAAGAGCATGTTTGTGTAGTCTAGATCTTCAAAACATTTCCTAAGGAACAATTGAACATGACTGGGGATATAACTCAGTAATGGAACACTTGCCTAATGTGTTTGAGACCCTAGGTTCAATCCCTATCACTACAAATAAGCAAGCAATGATAGGATGATTAGTAATAATAACACTGATAATTCTATGTACTATCCTTTTAAGTATGACAGTGGTTGTAAACAAATAAAAAGTGTTATTGAATATGGTGCCTGAAAACTATATCTAAAATCGAATCATCTAATGATATTCATGTGCCAATGGTATATCTCACAATCCACTTGAAAACAATGGGACATTATGCTTATTAAAGGAAGGTGCTTTCAAAGGGACCATTTCTAAATAAATAAATTGAAGAAACCACAAGTGATAATGCTGTCACCTAGGGTAATAGTAGCTGGACAGACATGATTCCCATTAGGGATAAAGGGAGTGAAGTGTTGGACAGAGTTACCAGGCTGACTTGGAAGAACCTGGATCCTTCAGTTAAGAATCTTAGCCAACTACAACAGTGAAATTGTGAGGTTCTCTATGAAATAAAATTGATCTTACTTTAATCCCTTCCTTCATCTTTCTATAGGAATTGCCTAAAGTATAAGGAAGTCTGTTGATAGAGTTCAATGCTTTAAAAAATTATATATTAATAAGAACCACCTGGGGATTTTGTTAACCTTCAGATTTTGATTTTCAATAGGTTTGTAGGGGTGGAAGTGGTGCTTGCTATTCTGTTTTTCTTCTATTGCAGTACCACAATTTGTGTAGCAAAGATATAGGCTATACAGATTGATCTGGGCAGAGGTCAAGGAAGAGAATGAGAGCAGATCAGAAAAGGCAAATTTCCATTAGGACATAGATGGGTTATGATGAATGCATTGCTTTCATAAATAACCATGAATCTAGCTGCATAGCCCTGTATTATCTACAACTATCAAAGCTTAACTTTGATTATTTTAAACAGAATTCATGTACTGATAGATCATTTTCTAGTAAAATTCTTGGATAAAATATAAAAACCTATATCACAGGAATGATAGAATGTCTAAGTATTTCTAATTTCTGGGTTTTTAAATTTTATAATTCTTCACTGCACTAAGGAAATTTGTAGTGGAAGGATTGATTCATTCCACTATACAGCTGAAGAGAATCATTGAAGGGGTTACTATTAGTAAAATAGTTGCTTCTTTCTCTTTTTAGAAGGCATTATAGTGGACATAAATAGCCTTTGAAATTGGAAATAAAGCAACTATTTGATATACATTATTTTATCTTGAGTAAGAAAATATTATCATTTTACATGTTAAACTTATAGTAAATTTTAGGTGAAAAGAAAACAAATTATAATTAAAACAGACAAAGTCATTTGTGTTCAAGAGAATAAGATATATCAACCAAAAAAGGGCCTAACAAAATGCATAAATCGAGTGGATCTTAATATTTGATTATAGGACAAAGGACACCTTATAGCATTAGTTTATTTGAAACTGGCAGAAAATAAAAATTAAATGCTTAATTAAAGACTGAGATAGTTCTGAAGTGTTAAAATTATCTGCAAACCAATGGTAACTCTTCCATATGGTGACTTTTATTATGCCAATTATAAGAATCCCTAAAGTGAATATATAAAGCCCTCATTTTTCATATAATCCTGACATTTTACAGTACGCCACAACTGTAAGTCCTGTTACGCCAAGCATTGCGGGTACATCTGCTGTTATCTATGCAAATGTTATGTATTCCTGAGTTTGTTACATTTCTAGGAAGGAAGAATGTCCCTATATAATTTTTAGAGTCTTTAGCCAATGATTAATTATGTGATTATTTTTTTCAGCTAGTTATCTAGACTGTCCAATGTTTCCTAGTCTCCCCCTGCCCTCACCAGCAGTGCTGAGAATCAAACCCAGGGCCTGACACATGATGATAGGCAAGCAATCTAGCGCTAAGTTGTATCCCCAGCCCTCTGTCTCCTAAATAAAATGTAACAAATTTAATTCAATCTACAGGGCCTGTGAAAAATTAACAAATTGTGTTTATAAAACATGATGCTACCTTATCATTCTTACTAATCTCTTCAGTTTCCCAAGTAAAATAATATATGGTTATTTCTGTTGTAAAATGGTTGAAAAGATTGGGAATTAAAGTCAGTCTCATTTTTAATTTTGAAATTTGCTACAGAATCTTCTTTTGATAAATGGAAATGGGCTGATTATAGGTCCATTGTATGTTAGATAATTGTTTCATAGGTTCATATAACCTAATGCGATTGATTATATATTTAAGGGCCTTTCTATACATTCCTACTAAATTTTCTATTTTGATAAAATATTTGGGGAGGTTTAACAGTATAAAATAAAATTTTTGAGTTAGAAATCGAGGGAAAGTAGGAGACAATTTGCATACTATTCCTACATAATAATAAAGACAATGGAAAATAGTTGAAAAAATTTTAGTATATTGAATCACCAATTGGAATGGTCTCTGAGATTGACTAATTATGTGGTAACAATTGTCGTATGGATAACTAACATTCAGAGACTCTTGTTATATGCTAATTTAAGAATTTATTATAGAAGTTAAGCATGGTGGTAAATTATACAATGATATATTTCTTATTAAAAATTGGTCATCACATATTTTATAGTTACATAATCTATATGTAAGAATAAGTACTAGCCACAAACTAGTGATGGCATGTGTAAAATTTTAAGATCTAAAAAAGCATATTGGGGGGGCTGGAGATGTAGCTAAGTGGTACAGTGCTTTCTCTTGTATGCATGAGGTCTTGAGTTCAATCCCTTGTAACACAAAAACAAACATACTGTGGTATCTGAACCTTATTACTTATCTCTAGTATCTTCTTAATAGGAAGAGTACATTAAGATTTTAAGTAATAATGAATCAAAATGAAATCTGTAAAAATTTTAATAATTAAAAAAGATTTCAAGTAATTATAAAAATTAATGTATAGTATTAACTTCTATATTTTAAAATATAGAAATTTTATTTTGAATTTGAAAATTTTTTAGATCTCACAAATCTCTATTTTATATTTTTTCTATAAATGAAGTTTTCTGTACTTATGAACATATTTAGTTGCATCACTGCTTTTGGCCATCAAATGGTGACCATTATTATTTCTCTTACAATTTTGTCTTCATTTATTTTTAACATTTTTATAAAATATTTTTCACTTGAATAACTTGATAGTATGCTGTTGAATTTTCTATTATACTTTCTTCCTATATACTCCAGAAACATGATGTAATTGCAGCATATTTCTAATCACATTTTAAAAAATTAGACTATAGAAACATTTATAAAGAAATATGATTTTCTCAGAAGTTTGTATTATTAATCCAGTGTTGCAACTTAAATGAAAGTGGAAAAACACACAATTCAGGAATATTGTCCAGCTTTTACTCTGACATGAACAAAATTTCTCAGTCTTTCCTCTTTCAAGGACTATATGGAAGAAGTCATCAGTAGACACCCCTGTGCTAAACATACTCTAAGTGTTTTGTTCAGCTGGTATAGGATGTTCAAAAAATGTGAAATTTTATTGTTTGTAGTCCTGCAGCATTGAGCAGCTACTTATCTTTAAACAAACAAATGGACAAAACCTGTCCTCTTAACACAGATAATTTCTTTAATAACCTCTAAATACATTTTAATCTCCAGGCTAGAACTGAGGGTTTTAATGACATTTGCCTGTCGTTTTTAGGTCCAAATTCTGTTTCCAAATAGTTAAGGCTAAAGGAATGAACCTTCTAGAACTGAATGGAGAAGTTAAGAAATGGGGACTAGAAAACAAATCTGCCAGTTCCTACTCTAGGGAAAGCATTGTAACAAATAACATTGTTTAACCTGAAATACAACTAGTAGCCAGTGACTGTTTCTTAATATCCATGTAAATGCTAAGATGCGCCATCTTCTCAAAATCAAAACACATGTCAGTTATTTTGAATATACAAAAAAATTAAAGGAAATTAATTTCTTATACATTTTACAAATTGAATACAATTTAAGATTATAATTAATTCAAAATAACAAGTAGAAATTATAAAATAAAAAGTAGATACTATAGCAAATGGTGTACAAAAGGGGAAGATAAAGACATTATTGAACATTTGAAAATATACATTAAAGCAGAAATACCCCATCATATTAGTAGGATATGAATTACTTTGCTCATGAGAAATTATTTTCCATTTCAAGAATTATCATAATCTGGTTGAATCACATCTTCATAATGTAGCCATCACTACTTCCAGGACATTTTGTTGTCAGAATAAATATGGCAAACCTGAAAGGTCAAAATTATAATATTACAATTACTTTATCTTAATTATTATAATATAATTTAGGTGGACACTGAGAGTAGTTTTAGGATTTTTCTAATGATATGTAATACAGAATGGTAGTATCTTAAGGAGAATGCGACACAAACTTGAATGTGAATTATTTCCAATTGATAAAAGTGTTTTACTAATATTAATGTGTCTTTATTTTCAAATATATAAATGTTCTCCAAATTTAAATTTTTGTTATATATATGAATGACAACAAAACAGAATAATAAATTGTAGATATTTAATTTTTGAGACTGTGTGGTAAAAAACCCAAGTTTCAAAAGAACATGAAAGAAGGGAGATATTTTATGACTACGTTATAGAAGCTCTGTGACAGAAAGACCGCTTAAAGATTATCTTTTCCAAACCTGCATCTGATGTTTGAATTCCCTCTATCACATCTATATAATATGCTTGGTTTTGTAACAATAAGAATCAACACCAACACTAATTAACTACATCCTAATCAGTCATTTCCCACTCATAGTCTTAATTTACACTAATCAGGATTCTCTAATAAAAAATAAAGTCAGATTACATCTATTTCTTAAAGAAAACACATATTTAGAAGAAAATCAAGGTCATTTTCACATATGCACATATATATTTTGTAACAGGAGTTATTTAATTGATTTCAAATAAGTGACTTCAGCTATTAACATGAAAGCAAGGCTTAAATAAATATTCCAAATTACTTTATTTTAATATGTTTTTAAAGGAAGTTTACAATTCAAATTGATTTTGAGGATAGCAGAACAGTAGTTGACCTGGAAGATACCACAGTGCTAATCCATTATAGTGATTTAAAACTGATCTAATGAAAGTTACAGAAACAAGGGCTTTTTTCAACTAAACAAAGATGGATTTGATTGCTCACATATTGTTCCTTTCTGCCCGACCTTTCACATATTAAAACATACTTCTTTTATACAAAAAAAGAGTGAAACAAAAAGGTAATAAAAACAAGCAAGCAATAAAAAGAATTTGGCATATAAAAACATAAGAAAATGAAATAGATTTTTATGCATAAGACTATAGGTCTTACATTTCATGCTTTCCAAATTTATTAGAGCATACATAGTTTTTCTGTATTTAAAAATAGCTTTACAAATGATCTTGAGTATTCAGTCTTTTATCATTCTACCTTTCCTAACTCAAAATTAATAAAGGAAATTCTCTCAAAAAGATACCCTTAGTTAAATGACCCAGAACTAATAATATTGCATATATTTATTCACACACTTGCCCAAGCACAACATGAACCAAATATTTTTTTTTCTGCCCTTGAGAAGCTCACTGAATAGTGAAGGGAATTGCCACAAATAACACACTGTATCTTTTACCATTTTCTTAACCTATAAATACATTGTAATGCATTTGGACTTTAACTCTCTTTTGTATAAAGTAAATTTTACATGCTTCTTACTGAAATCCATAAGTTTGAAGAAGTAAGATTTCTTTTCTTTAAATTAACCATGGTCACAAGAAATATTCCTTGGTGACATATCAGGTTTTTAAACATTTTTATGGCACATATGTGATATTAAATCTCTTAAAAAAAGACATAGGACAGTATCTTATAATCAAAACAATATCCAACTCTTTGATTTATTTATAAATATATACATGTTCTTGCTATAAAAATTTTTAAATGTTCTAAAGTATTTGTTTGCTAACATTTTAAAATTTGTGTGAATTTAAATTTTATGTTATTGCTCATTCACAACCTATTATGTCCTAAAATGGATATTTTCCTGACATTTAATCTTCTTTATATTACAGTTATTATAGTTTTGTCTTTAAAAACTGTAGACTTAAAAAAATAAAATGATTTGATATATAGATGCTTTTTAAAAATAGAACAAAAATTAAAGTTCCTTTAGAGCCAGAAAAAATACTTAAAATTCCTGATCCAAGCTGATGCTTTCTTGGCTAGTGGCATTCACTTGTTTTCATCCTCAAGCATTCACGTAAACCTTTCCTTGTCCCCACATACATACTTTTCCACCCCACACATACAGTATTGAAACATTATTTACAATAGTGAACTATTTTTTTTTTTTTTTTTTATTCTTTTATTTACTTATTGATTCATTGAACACAAATGGAGTACAGCTATTGTTTCACTGTTTGTACACAAGGTAGAGTCACACCATCTGTGCATTCATGCATGTAAAATTAATAACAGAATGTGAACTATTTTTTAATGCCTTAATTTAAAATAAAATTCTTTTAGAATTTAAAATTTGAGTTGAAACAATCATGGAATCTTCAGACTAATTTGTAATACTTAAAAAGTCAAATTGTACAATGTAGAGAAAAATAGAGGTAGATTCCTTATTATAATTCATGTTTGGAATGGGAAAATCTATAATTATGACACAGAAATATAAAATGCTAATTCGTTTTATTATAAAAAAACATTTTGAGGCAGCAGGAAATTTCAAAAGTGGCAGAACTGTATTTAGAGTATTTGAATACTTCAGAAGAATTAGCTTTAGGTTACCATGGGGGTGTGGTTGGAGAATCACAACATAAAGCACCACTTGAGAGGCCTATAGTCATTATTCACTATAAATAAGGGTCACAGAGAATCTCAACCACAAAGAGATGAAGAGGTTCTC